>MU665327.1:8070-46110 GCA_026770625.1 Nicotiana glauca
AGAACCACGAAATTCGGGAGTGCCTAACACCTTCTCCCGGATTAACAGAATTCCTTATCCGGATTTCTAGTTCGCGGACTGTTAACAAAGTCAAACTTTCCTCGGTTCGGGATTCAACCGGTGACTTGGGACACCATTAATCTCCCAAGTGGCGACTCTGAAATTAAATAAATAAATCCCGTTCCGACTGTCCTTAAATTGGAAAAACTCATTCCTTTTATTATATCCCTTTCCGGGGTGTAGTAATATAGCTCGTAAAAAAGGAGGTGTGACAGATAAAAAGTATTTATAGGATGTAATATTTTAAAATGGTATTTATTTAAAATAAATAGGGTACTAAGATTTTCTATAGGGTGTAAAAATTCCTTTTAAATTTGCCAAACACCTCAATAAGCTAAAAAATGCCATCGCAACAGGCTCTTTATGATCCCTTGCTTTTTGCTAACACAAGCATACTTACCTCACACTTATAATCAAGAAAGAAATGCTACAAATTTCACGTGTATGGTATCATCAATTGGTGAATATTGAAAATGAGGAGCAAGCACTTATTATTTGGGCGACAAACTATTATGATTCCACCACCCGAATTTCTAGTTTTTCCACCTTTACCTGGTAAATACAGCAAGAAGCATCAACCGGAAAACATATTGGCGAAAGCCAGAATTTCTCAACATCTTTTTAATGTCAATGCACATTGACATAAGATGATCGAGTTTGTTGTCAAGTGCAAAACAGACAACCTAAACAGCATTGCAGCCTCGTTAAAATTGATAGCCAACTTTATTGAAATTTCTAAATGGTACATCATTTAGTGCTAGAACCATAAACATAGTCAAGAAAAGAAAGCAACATCTGAGTCTGACAAATTTAATAACACTCTTCCAACATACACTCAGAGAACACAATATTATTCACTTCACAAAAGTCTCATTGTAAAATCAGTTCAAGATGCATATTGGAAAATGACGAAAGCACATAGCGTTGCAAAACATCAACAGGTGCATTATTGGCAGCAGCAGCATTTTGCCACGACTAGAGACCCTGGTAGAAAGGGAATTCCAGTAGTTAAGAATCATACACAATATTCTCCCTGAAGCTGAGAAAAGGAATTTCTAAGCTTATGAAGCAGCAAGCAGATAATCTGACCAAATAAAACAGAAATCTTAGAACTAAACAAAAGGTATTTTTCCACCTAACTGGGGATTGAGGCACAGTGCACTGTGCACATTACACTGTCCTCTCGTGACAACTTACATTTGAGCGGTCATTGACTAATAAAGAGCATCAACTTTACTTTTCTCTAATTAGTTCAGATAAAGCTATTTCCTACTTGGAAAGCACCTCTTAGCAGACAATTAAGACAAAAAAGAATCGCCCTCGCCCTCGCCCTCGCCCTCGCCCTCGAGATCGATTTTCCACAAATATATACTCTTATGCCACGAAATATGGGCGAAGTGCACCGGTAGCCACTTTTAAGTATACTATTTAAAATTTATCCACAATTTATTATGTACTTAAAGATTAGCCAATTTGCCAAAACTTCAAAACTAAGTATAAAACTAAGTATCCTGAATTTTGAGCAGCTACTTTGAAATTCAGGACTTAGTGTCCCAAAATTTTTTAACTGTTAATTTGGAATTAAGGACTAAGTGTCCTAAATTTCTAAATTGCTAATTTGAAATTCAGGACTAAGTGTCATAAATTTTTAAACTACTAATTTAAATTTAGACATAAGATACGAATTTCTGAACACAATTTTCGAACTTTAGGACACGATATCTTAATTTTGAAAATTGTAGTTTAAACTTCAGGAGGTTGTGTCCTGAAATTTGGGTGAATTGATTAATCTTTAAATACATTATAACAACAACAACAACAACCCAGTATAATCCCACTTAGTGGGGTCTGGGGAGGGTAGTGCGTACGCAGACCTTACCCCTACCCTGGGGTAGAGAGGCTGTTTCCAAATAGACCCCCGGCATCCTTCCCTCCAAGAACTTCCCACCTTGCTCTTGGGGAGACTCGAACTCACAACCTATTGGTTGGAAGTGGGGTTGCTTACCATCAGAGCAACACCTCTTTTAAATACATTATAAACTGCGGATATTTTTTAAACATGCTCGAAAGTGGCAACCTAGTGTCATTTCCGCCACGAAATATGGTGGGCCATTAAGGTGTATAGACTTGCAAGCCGTGAACCCAGGGTCACACACACACCTTGTTGTATATTGTAAGTTTCTAACCGAGCTGGTATAAAGTGGCGTGGCAGTTGAACATGCAACACAACTTTTGGCCTTTCCGCCCTTTCTGTAGACTGGCTTGCAACAACACACTATTTGGTCTTTCAGCGTTTTGTGTAGACTGGGCTTGAGAATAAATTTAGCGTTAGTTAAGTTCTCATCCCAACAACAAATAAAAGTCACAAAACCTATCCAAGGCCACCATCCTAAATCAACTGCAAGCCTGCAATCTTCCCAATAAGTTTCAGAAGCAGACCAGCAGCGCATTGTTCAACAAACCAATTTCCCATTTTAACTTTAAAAGCATTTGATCTGTTTTGCACTTATTCATTACCTTGTTCTACTGTCAAGTCAAAAGTTTGTGTCAGTTCAACAAATATGCACGAAGAGGGTAATAACAATGTAGAAAGAGATTAGAGAAGGCACAACCTCCCTATGTTTTCTCTAGAAAGTTGAGAAATTCAAGTAGTAGGTCTAAATTTTCATATATTCATTTTTCACCAACAAGCTGATACATTTGAGCAGTTGTATACGGTGAAATCAGAGGGTCCAATTCATCGTCATCGAAGCACCTCCTCAGAAAATCGTCTCGAAGGCTCGAGGTTACAAGGCTACGGTCAAGTTTCCTCCCTCGAGGATCGTCGACGCTCGACCTTGGGACAATGTTGACCACGGCTATGGTAGAAATGGGGAGTTCTCAAGGCACACGGCTAGGACTGACAGAGCCTAGTAGACTATCCTAACCCTGAATCAAAGTGTCATTTAGCTGTCCCATCTCCGCTTCTTTGTCATTAATGTATTTCGTACTATGTTGGGATTCCCCTCCTATATAAAGGGGATCCTTGTCATTTTGTAAGGTCTGTTGCTTCAGTTGCTCCACACGAAATATACAAGAACATTCTCTCTGGTCTCTAACGCATCCTCTTGATATTATTGATTCCATTCATTATCTTCATTATTGTTCATCATTTATGCTTATCATTAGCCATAAAGTACCTTCATTAATTTTATTATAACTGTTAGTCATACTCTGATCACCTTCGATAGCTCACAGCCGAGCTCCGGAATCAACCACGAGGCCCCTGAATCGACGAGCTAAGGCCCCAATTGTTAACCTATCGGTTTGGTTATCACCTTGCTCCTTACTCTTATTCGATTTCTAAATCTTACAAATAGCATCAACTGCTTAACAACTAGCATAAAAATAGATCACGTATTTTAGAGTTCCATAATCAAATTTAATTGTTATTACCATTTTCACGGTAAATAACAGTCCTACCTCAGGGAGTTCACTAATACAGTTCTGTTGTCAGAGCATCTAAAGGTATTTTCCTTCCTAACTCAATAAAAAGTGTTCTGGAATTGTGTAGCACATCCTTCTTATATTACCTGTACCTGTCAGTTATCCCTCCTGACCAGCACTAACAGCCTCCCTTCAGTGAAGCGGGTAACACCCCCGTGGTGTAAAAAGTGACCTGGATCCACGTGTTCCTAGCGAGACCTAAATCAGCCCCAGGAAGCCTCCTCGAATTCATGACTATAATTAGGGCTTTCCATTATTACATTTCTATATCCTAAAGGGATGCCCACTGGAGAGGATCACAATTTATTTACATACTCGAACAAGTAGAATTTTTTTGGTGTGCAACTTCTGCAATTGTAGCATCCATAGGATTCCTCGTAGTCCAGGCATAAAATCAACACAGAAAAATCAATAGTTCTAATCACACACTAGTACAATCCATTTTCTCATAATTACCTCCATTCCCACCGTTTAGCTGGCATGAGTTTAGTTGGGTTGTGCATCTTTCCTAGCACACATATAGCATCTGTTGCAAAACATAAAATTTAACAAATAGATAGAAAAGCATGTTCTTTTTCTAAATTAGAGCATGCATAATGTGATGTGTTCCAACTGAAGCAAGCTGCCTTAAGAGGTGGCATTGTTTCTCCAAATTATCTTCGGGTCCAGTCATTGCTAGAACTTGCATCCGTGCGTAATGTTGTATAGATCCAACAGGAAGAGACAAGCCCTTTTTTCACCAAATCTCAGGGACTCGGTTAAGAAGCATATCTTTAACCACCTTTAGCTCCTTAGTGAAGAGACCAAACTGTCAATATTCAAATTTTGACAGTTTCTTCTAAATATTAGCTCCCATCCACATACATTTTGCATTGTGATATAGTGACATCAGTCCTTTTTCTCTTTTTGGCATGAATGATATAGCGACATCAGTCCATAATTAAAAAGAATGATATTAAAACATCAGTCGTAATGGCAAGTTAAAATAAATAAAGGAACTCCTCTTTAAGGGGAATATGACCAACCAAAATCACAACATAATTTTAATATCCTGCCATTTCCCACTTTAAAGCATATCCTGGCAGAGAATTCATACATAATTTCCTGAAGACATACGACTTTGACATGAATCAAAGTCTTCTAAAACTCCGTTTGATCTATAGGATATATCTTCGCAACCACATATAAACCAGGCTTCTGCAATGTATTTCAAGTCTCTTACCCAGGAACTCCTCCTTTCTATCCTTTGATAACCTCCTCCTGTTTCACCAAATGAAAGTTCTTCTTCTCCCTTACCTTCACATAGAAAGGACATCCTAATTTCATCCAGCTTATTCTCAACTGCAGCTGGTATTTAAAAAAGAAACATTAGAAAGGTAGGTATGCTATCAAGTATAATGTTACTAAAGGCTAGTGTGCCTCCCATATACAAATATTGTCTATTTTGATGGAGAAAATTCTTTCCTCAAACTTCTCTATTACACCATTCCAACAGGAGATGGGTTTATCATTTATGTCTAACCCCCAGAAGCAAGCTTACAGATGCAGTAGAAGATTCCCCAATTCTACGACCAAGAATCCTTGCTGATGATTGTACATTCTGAACTTCAATGACCAGCTATAAGAAAATTTTGATAAATTAATATGCAACACAAACACAGCCTCGGAAAACAACTTAATGAGTATGAGAATCATCAGTCAAGCGACGTGCTGTCAGCAATAAAAGCTGTCTTGATCACTATCTATGCCCAAACTCTTAAAGCATTGGCTTATCTCCTCCCAAAAGCAAATTCAGCATCTTGCTGAGGTCCTCGATCACCAAAATATATAGGAAGTGTGACAAAAGTTCCCCTAGCCTCCATTCCCTTAAGCGACGGAAGAATATAATTGGGCCAATTAATAAAAATTGAGAATTTAAAAGTGGTAATGCCAAAACTTATGTCTTCCGGAAGAAAATACTTACTTGGATAAAAGCTTTTTCAAAATCCAGTTTAAGGAGGAGCCAACTTTGCCATGTTCCATTCTTTCCAAGCATTTGTTGACAACTGAAACAGCATCACTGATTTGGCTCCCTTTAACAAAAGCCATCCATGTGTCAAACACCAATTTGCTAATAACAGTCTTCGGTCCGTAATTAGCTTTTTCAAATGATTTTATATATGCTTCTCTCAACTTATCGAAAACTATATGCTGCTCTCAAGGTTAGTAGGTCTGAAGTCTCTTAATTGTTCTATACCACTTTTTTGGTGTCAAAGCAATAAAGCAAGTTGAAACTCCCTTAAAGGACTCAAACAGAGCACAAATGAAATTGACTGAACGCATAAAGCGCATCCTGTAATCATTTGTCATCATTCTTGAAAGATGGCTATGATGACACCATGAAGTAACCTTAATTAACTCCTTCACAGTCCTTAACAATTTTAGCTACCTCCTCCCCACTATCTGCAGCATATACCTTTCTTCCTCAATAAGGATATGCAGATTCTCATACTTAAAAGAGGGCCTCAGAGTTTCCAGTACAGGTTTTGGAACAATTCAATATGACCTTTTTCAATTTCTTCTAGATCCTTCCTTACTTCTGTTTTAGCTAGCCAATGTTACTACATTGTCTGTTAGCATTTGTCATCTTTTGAAAAATTGTGTTGTCGCCACCTATTTTGCTACATAGGAAAATAAAGTTCCACATGAAATTGCTTCTGCTCTAGTAACTTTCTAGAAATTCTTTGACAAATTATTTTTTATGTGGAATCCCTTCATCTGCTAGGACTCTTTAAGATCTGGTTGAAACTTTTATTTTTCTACATACCGTTAAGCTTGCTCCACGCCGCAAAAAATATTCAAATTCAATTCTCTTAAATCTCTTCTTCTGGAGTTTTTTCCTTTTGAGCCATATGAGACTTGGTTTTCCTTCTACTTCAAAAACATGGCTCCTGCTTCTTACCATGTTTGTGAAGACATCTACTTCAACTACATGTTTCCAAAGTTAAAGTAACTGGCCTTTATTTCCCTCTGTCCACACTGCAGAAACTTTAAACAAGACGGTTTTCTCTGGTTTTGAATCAAATTATTTTTACATGATGGATTGCTTGATAATTCTAAGAGCATCGTCTCATAATCATTCAGTAGAGAATAGGAATCCATCAATTCTATATGCTACCAACCCTTAACTCATTTTATGGGAGTTTTTCGTCATATAAGATAGATCTTATATAATCTTTCTTGTAGTGTTTGCGAACTTGGAAATTCTAGCGTTATTCTTCTTTCCTTTGAAAATCAACTAAAAATTTCCCTTGTGAACCATGGGAATTCCCAAAGTTCTCTCACTGCTAGAATTTTAGACACAATCTTATCATACCTCAGACTTAGAGCATACAGCCAGTGAAAACCCATTGGAGATTTGGGATAGGTCTAGAACTGGTAATGAATAATCACCAGTTACGGAGTCTTTGCCAACCCGCCACCTACAGGTAATCAAAATAGTAATGTGAAAGAGTGAAACCCATGAAGCACGATATATCTAGGGTGCGATTTAAGCTTGCACTATTCATCCCAATGGTAGAGTTTTGACTTCAAAACTACCTTAGGATAACAAGCAAAATTCCAAGTTGTCCTAACCTCACAAGCCAAATCATACGACCTGCACACCATTAATACCTACATTTGGTATGATGAGCCAGATATCTTAGGTAGGCTGGGGGGTCAAAGTGGGGACCTAGTCGTGGATTTCAACATGAAAGGATGATGAAATAAAGGTAACCCCTGAAGGCAATGTAATATATCGAAGATTCGGGGTAGCTTCTGCTATCTCTATTCGCCTACAAACTTCCATTTTTCACTGCTAAATCAAAACATATTCCTTAAATTGGCAAAATCTCACTTCATCCTTCAATGAAGGATGTAACAAGAACCTAGGTATTTTGACCTATCAGAATACCAACCAATATCAGGTATCTGTCTCCACTCCTAAATATTATCAATAGTCGCTCTAACAAGAAGTTCTAACTTCACGAAATATATATATGGACTAAACATCAATGCATAGTCATCCTATTGCACGTTTGGAAAGGCAAGAATCTTTTTTTCCCAAGAATTTTTTCAGCAAAAGTTATTTTCCTTTACAACTATCCCAATTCTTATTTCATATTACTTGCTTCAATCACTACCTATGCATCGCTATCCATCTTTAATATTAAAAATGTCACCAAAACATTATTCTCATGCTTTATTCTACAGTTTGTAGGATTACCAATATAAATAGATGAGGATCCAGGATTAAAAGTTTTGAAGTTTATGTGTGCATGCAACGACAGTTAATTTACAATAGTAAGTGGATTCAGAATCAAATATTTATAAATATTTAGTTGATTCTTAATACATATACAGGGCCTGGCAGAAGCTACTGTATTCATGTGAACCCACAAATTAAAAGCTCGATCCAGCCAAACACTGATTTTCCAGCAAAGTTACTTTCACGAAATATATTTTACCTAACAGGAAAAACAGATAAAAGCCTCAAAACTGATAAATCAAATATGGATTTTTTTTTAGCCAAACAAAATTGAGACTGAAAAAGAAAAGAAAAAAACGATACCTTATACCTTCATTTCTGGTAACCACCACCAATAGCATTATAATCTTCCTCAACCTTAGCAGTCAAATACGGCTTCGGGAAATCATTCACATCAAAGGTCTTCTCCTTCATCATCTTCTCGACGTCAGCTTTTTTTAGAACAGTGCGCTTTATAGGAGGACGATTACGCCGCTGATCACGAGAAAAGTACTTGATATCATAAACGGTTTCGGGATTCGACGTAGGGACGATTGCCTTAGCTTGTGCGGTGGCAGGGGAGAAAATTCTGTAGTCCGTAGCTAATGGTACGGCGGATTTATATTCCGGACTTGATTGTGGTCCTGTGATCTCCCATGGTTTCTTTAGGTAGCGTTTTAGTGTTTGGATCAATGATTTGCCCGCGGAGGCCATTGTTAGAAGTTTTGTGGTGCGTTTGGAACTGTGAAAATCGCTAGGATAAAGGCAGAAATTGTTCGAATACACCGCTGGAAGTTGCGATTGTGTTGGCGAAGAATAGGTGCGCAATTCTAGAAATGGAAGTTCTTCTAGAATGCTCTTCGCTTTTTTTTCCTTTATTTTTTCTTCTTAACTACTAGTGCGCGATGCGCAAATAATACGTAATATAATATTATAAAATTATAATCTAATATGCTCTTTTTCTCTATATTAGAAGCGACAGTTTGGTCCTTCAGCTGCATGTATCATCAACATACGTGTCTTGCCCATGATTTAAGCCCCTTTTATTGACCAAGTTTCAAGAATTTACCCACAAAACTTGATGACGTGGAAGAAGTCAGGCACATGTGGGGTCCATAGCCAATTTTTAATGATACATAAGGATGCATACTGAACCTCCTTCTTTCTACTTAAAAACTAGATTACAAAACAAACAAGAGATTGCACCCACTTCAATACTCAAAAAAATCAGAGAAAGAAAGAGCTTTGAGTCATCATTCATGGTGCTAGCAAAAAAATAAAGAGCTCTGGGTTAATCATCCATCTATATCCAAGTGTGTTACATACACATTATAGATACAAATTAAAAGTAAATGGACGGCACAAATATTTTGAGTAGAAAAATAATTGAAAAAAAAGGAAGAAACGCTATAGAGATAATATAGCAAGAAAATACTCCCGGACATTTAATATGAGAAGAGTAGCCAGTGAAGGAGCAGAGTCAGAAGCAAATAAAAGCTTCTGTTAGCAGCTTGTTCGGGTTTGACGAGATGGATATCGAAAAGGATTAAGGGGATTGTCATTCATTTATAATAACTATGTAATTTTTGCTTAAATTTATTTGAGGTGACAGAATGGGAAAAAGACAATGCAATCTCAGCTCTTAAATTTTGAATGTACATATGGCTCACATCGAGATGTCTATTGAAGATTACTGGATGAATACATTATTGGAGCGAATCCGAAATAAATGGATTGCACCTTCAATTCTTGTATTTTTAATCTTACCTTGACTTTCTCCACCATTCTTATTTATTTCATTAGTAGCCTGATCATTTTTACTCACTTTCATCGGTCACGATCAACAAATTGAATTTGTTTTTATTTTGGCCTTTATAATTTTGTGTGAATTTTATAAGGATTCAATTGAAAACGCGGTGCTGTTTAAAAGAAAATAGCATTTTAAGATAATAAAAATAGAATAATATTGGAATCCTATAGGATAATGTCACGATCCATTTCCATAATAGGTCATGAATGCGCCCGACACCGTTGCCAGGCAAGCCAGTGCGGGAAACATTTCTAACTTCTAGTGTTAAGTTTATCAAAATTTAAGCGA
This sequence comes from Nicotiana glauca, assembly GCA_026770625.1. Classification (NCBI taxonomy): domain Eukaryota; kingdom Viridiplantae; phylum Streptophyta; class Magnoliopsida; order Solanales; family Solanaceae; genus Nicotiana; species Nicotiana glauca. The sequence continues at coordinate 17,982 of MU665327.1, forward strand.
AATAAGTATTCCAATTTGGATTCAAACCAAAAGTGATAGATAATGTAAGTAACATAATAATACAACCCAAAAGTAAGTCTACTAATGCATGTGTGCCAAGACCTGGTGTCACAAGTATGGGCATCTTGTAGAATATACAAAAGAATATCTCTATCCTACTGTCTGAGATAAAGAAAGACAGCAAAAGTAAAGGAAGACTCCATCCGGCTGCTGAGCGGCATAGGAAGGAAGCAGCTCACCGTGGAAGTCTCTACCACAAACTCAAGGGCGCGCACCAGACTGGTAACCAGATGTATCAGCCTCAGACCCTGTACAATTAAGTACAGAAGTGTAGTATGAGTACATAAACAATATTTACCCAGTAAGTATCCCATCTAATCTCGAAGAAGTAGAGACGAGAGGTCGACTTGATACTTACTAGGGTCAAGTTAATATAATAATAATGTGCTATGCTAAGCATCCAAAATCGCCCAAGTGTAGAGTTAAAATAAAATAAATGCCCTAAGTCCCGTTTTTAAAAGCTGTACCCAGGCCTCTGATATCGCATTTGCGACACCAGTCTCGCAAATGCAAAGTTGCAATTGCGACAAAACATTCGCAAATGCGAACTGGCCCCTTTCCTGCCTGGATCGCAAATGCGAAGGAGGGGTCGCAAATGCGGACCCTGCTGGGTTCGCAAATGCGACCACTGCCCAACCGGCCAAGTTCGCAAATGCGAAGCAAACCTCGCAATTGCGAGATCTGCAGCAGCAGCAAAAATAACAGCAAAAACTGTTGTATTTTCCTACCTCCAACCATGCCCGAATCTCACCCGAGCCCTCGGGGCTCCACTCCGAACACTCATGCAAGTCTTATAACATTGTGCAAACTTGCTCAACCAATCAAATCGTGAATTAACACCTAAAACCACGGATTCAACACCAAAATGCATGAAATCCTCAAGAACACCCAAATTCCTATCTTTTCAATCGGACGTCCGAATCACGTCAAATCAGTCTCGTTTCTCACCAAATTTCACAGACAAGACTAAAATATTATACCAAACCTGTACCGGGCTCCGAAACTAACATACGGGCTCGATACCAATGTGATCAAGCATTTTACCTCTTTATTAAACTCGTAGGATTTCAATTTAATAATTTTCAATAAAAATTCATTACTCGGGCTAGGGACCTCGGAATTCGATTCCGGGAATACGTCCAGGTCCCATATTTCCCACGGACCTTCCGTGACCATCAAATTACGAGTCTGGGTCCATTTTCCTAAAAAGTTGACCGAAGTCAAACTTGGTCTTTTAAGAGGATCTTAAACAAACAATTGGACATATTTCACTCAAAACTCTTCCAACTCCCGAACCAACCGTCCCCGCAAGTCGTAAATTAGCTAAAGCAAGTACGGGAGTTTTTATTTAGGGGAAGGGGATTCTAAAAGACAAAACGACCAGTCGGGTCATTATATTCTCTACCTCTTAAACAAACGTTCGTCCTCGAACGGACATAGAAAAGTACCTGGACTGCTGAATAAGCGGGGATATCTGCTTCGCATGTCCTCCTCGGACTCCCAGGTCGCCTCCTCGACCAGTTGGCCCCTCCACTGGACTCTCACCGCAGAAATCCTCTTGGATCTCAACTGGCGATCCTGCCTATCAATAATGGCAACTAGCTCCTCCTCATAGCCCAAACTCTCATCTAACTGAATAGTACTGAAGTCCAACACGTGTGATAGGTCGGCATAATACTTCTGAAGCATCGAAACATGAAAAACTGGATGGACTCCCGATAAACTAGGGGTAAAGCAAGCTCATAGGAAACCTCCCCAACTCGTCTAAACACCTCAAAAGGGCCAATAAACCTTTGGCTCAACTTCCCTTTCTTCCCGAACCTCATAATGCCCTTTACGGGCAAGACTTTCAAGAGAACCTTTTCGCCAACCATGAATGATATATCACGCGCCTTCTAATCCATGTAACTCTTATGTCTGGACTGAGCTGTGCGAAGCCTCTCCCGAATCAATTTCATTTTATCCAAGGCATCCTGTACCAAATCTGTACAAAGTAACTTAGCCTCACCAGGCTCAAACCACTCGATAGGAAAACGACAATGTCCACCATACAAAGCCTTATACGGGGCCATCTCTATGCTGGACTGATAGCTGTTGTTTGTATGCAAACTCTGCTAAGGTCAAGAACTGATCCCACCCCCTCCAAAGTCAATCACACATGCTCTAAGCATATCCTCTAAAATCTGAACTGTCCGCTCTGAGGATGGAATGCTGTGCTAAGCTCTACACGGGTCCCCAACTCACTCGAATGGCCCTCCAAAAATGGGAAGTGAATTGAGGTCCTCAGTCTGATATGGTGGAAACCGGCACACCGTACAATCGAACTATCTCCCGAATGTAAATCTAAGCATACCTCTCCACTGTATAAGTAGTCGCCACTGGAAGGAAGTGATCCGACTTGGTCAACCTATCCACAATGACCCACACTGAATCAACCTTCCGCAAAGTCCGCGGCAACCCAACTACAAAATCTATGGTGATGCGCTCCCACTTCCACTCCGGAATAGGCATCTACTGAAGTAGGTCACCCGGCCTCTGGTGTCCATACTTGACCTGCTGGCAATTCAAACATCTTAATACATGCTCCATGATGTCTTTCTTCATTCTCTGCCACCAATAATGCTGCCTCAAGTCACGATACATCTTCGTGGCACCCGGATGAATGGCATATCTCAAACTGTGGGCCTCTTCTAGAATCATCTCCCTCAAACCATCAACATTAGGAACACATAGACGGCCCTAAAGCCGTAACACACCATCCTCGCCAATAGAAACCTCCTTGGCACCTCCTTGAAGTACCATCTCTCTAAGAACCGCCAAATGTGGATCGTCGAGCTATCGGGCCTTGATTTGCCCCAATAACAAAGACTGAGCCACCACACATGCTAGGACTCGAATGGGCTCTGAAATGTCCAACCTCACAAGTCTATTAGCCAAGGATTGGATGTCCAAAGCTAATGGTCTCTCCTCTGCTGGAATGAATGCCAAACTACCCATACTCTCCGCCTTTCTGCTCAAGGCATCCACGACCACATTTGCCTTGCCCGGATGATAAAGAATGGTAAGGTCATAATCCTTTAGTAACTCCAGCCACCTACGCTGCCTCAAATTAAGGTCCCTATGCTTGAATAGGTACTGCAAGCTACGATGATCAGTGTAAACCTCACATGACACCCCATACAAATAATGCCTCCATATCTTAAGAGCATGAACGATCGCTGCTAACTCTATATCGTGCACAGGGTAATTCTTCTCATGAACCTTCGACTGACGTGAAACATATGCAATAACTCGCCCATCCTGCATCAATACACATCCCAAACCAATGCGTGAAACGTCGCAATACACCGTATACATCCCTGAACTAGAAGGCAATACAAGAACTGGTGTCGTGGTCAAAGATGTCTTGAGCCTCTGAAAGCTCTCCTCACAATCATCGGACCAGCGGAATGGAGCACCCTTCTGGGTCAATCTGGTCAAAGATGATGCAATAGATGAAAAGCCCTACATAAATCGCCGGTAATAACCTGTTAATCCCAATAAACTCCTGATCTCGGTCACTGAAGTAGGACGTGGCCAACTCTGAAGTGCCTCAATCTTCTTGGGATCCACCTTAATACCCTCTCCTGACACAACATGCCCCAAGAATGCCACTTACTCAAGCCAAAACTCACACTTGGAGAACTTAGCATATAGATTTTGCTCTCGCAAGGTCTGAAGCACTACTCCCAAATGCTGCTCGTGCTCCCCCAGGCTACGTGAGCATATCAAGATGTCGTCAATGAAAATGATAACGAAGGAATCAATATAAGGCCTAAATACCATGTTCATCAAATCCATAAATGCCGCTGGGGCATTACTCAAGCCAAAGGACATCACCAAAAACTCATGATGGCCATATCTAGTCCTGAATGCAGTCTTCGGAACATCTGAGTCCCGAATCTTCAGCTGATGATACCCTGACCTCAAGTCAATCTTAGAGAACACCCTAGCACCCTGCAACTAGTCAAACAAATCATCAATACGAGGCAACGGATACTTATTCTTGATAGTGACTTTGTTCAACTGGCGGTAATCAATGCACATTTGCATAGTCTCATCCTTATTCTTCACAAATAACACTGGTGCACCCCAAGGTGACACACTGGGCCTGACAAACCCCTTCGCCAACAACTCCTCAAGTTACTCCTTCAACTCCTTAGGAGCTATACAGTACGGTGGAATAGATATATGTTGAGTGTCTGGAGCCAAATCAATACAGAAATTAATATCCCAATCCGGAGGCATGCCAGGAAGATCAGAAGGAAAAACATCGGCGAACTCTCGAACTACTAGCACCGAATCAATCGTCGGAGACTCTGTAGTGTTGTCTCGAACATAAGCTAAATAAGCCAAACACCCTTTCTCGACCATGCGCTGCGCCTTCAGGAAAGAAATAACCCTTCTAGGCGTATCAACTATGGAACCCTTCCACTCCAGTATCGGCAACCCTGGCATAACTAGAGAAACAATCTTGGCATGGCAATCCAGGACGGCGTGGTATGGAGATAACCAATCCATGCCCAAGATGACCTCAAAACCGATCATATCAAGTAACAGAAGATATGCCCTAGTCTCGAAACCACAGAAAGTGACCACATATGACCGGTAGATCCGATCCACAACCACAGAATCACCCACATGAGTGGACACATGAACCAGAACACCCAAAGACTCAGGAGAAATAACCAAGAAATGAGCAAACAGAGATGATACATAAGAATAAGTAGACCCTAGATCAAATAATACCAAAGCATCCCTACCATCGACGGGAATAATACTTGTGATGACGGTATTTGAGGCCAATGCATCTGGCCTGGCCGGAAGAGCATAGAATCTAGCTGGAGCACCGGCTGGCTGGCCTCCACCTAACTGAGCAGTAGCTGGTTGATCTCTCCCTGCCTGGCCTCCACCTCTAGGACAGCCTCTACCAGCCTGTCCTCCACCTCTAGGTGGCTGGGCAGCTGGTTTTGGAGTCATGGGCTATTGTCCCTACTGCACCACCTTGCCCCGAAGTCTGGGGAAATACCTCCTCATGTGACCGGGGTCTCCGTACTTAAAATAACGCGGTGCGGTGACCTGCTGTCCGGAGGGCTGACTCTAAAAACCTGAAGATCCACTGGAAGAAGCCTGAATAGCCGGTGGGCGGTATGAACTCTCCGGCATAGCACTGAAATAAGAACTGGAAGAATTCGGAGGACCTGAATACCCACTGGAGGAACCCTGAATAGCTGGAGGGCGATAAGAACTCTATGGCATGGCACTGAAATAGGAGCATGCTGGAGCACCCCGAGCAGGTGGTGGTGCTGAAACTGGGGGCCTGCTGGGCTGACCCCTCCCAAACTGACCTCTACCCTTAGCTGGGGCACCTCTGAACTCTCCGGAGAACCTAACCCTCTTATCCTGCTACATCTACTCTCTACCCATCAGATGATAACCCTGAATCCTGTGACCAATCTCAATCACTAGCTGATACCCGGTGGCCATCTCTACCTCTCGCGCCATACCAAATCAGATAGTGGGGTGTAACCCCGCAACAAACCTCCGTACTCTCTCTGCCTTTGTGGGTAGTATCATGAGTGCATGGCGAGACAACTTGGAGAATCTCACCTCATAATCGATCACTGACATCGGACCCTGCTCAAGATGCTCAAATTGATACTGCAGCTTTTCCCTCTCAGAGGGTGGAATGTATCGATCCAGGAATAACTGTGTGAACTGACCCCAAGTGAGGGGAGGAGAACCTGCTGGCCTGCCAAGTGCATAGCCACCATCTACGGGCTCTGCCCTCCAGCTGAAAAGTAGTGAAGTCAACTCCATGCGACTCCAATATCCTCATGTTGTGTAGTCTGTCCCTGTACCTGTCAATGAAGTCCTGGGCATCGTCATGACGCTCACCCCCAAAGACTGGAGGGTGAAGCCTAGTCCATCTGTCCAATAAATTCTACGGATCACTATCCATAGTTAGCCTGGGCTGGGGTGCTACTACAGCAACTGGCTGAGCTCCATCTGCGGGTAGTGCACCCGGAGTCTAATATACCACAGCTGCATGACCTGGAGCCTGAGCAATAGTGTTCTGGGCACCCCCTCCTGCCTGTGAAGTAGCTGGATCTGCTGGAAATAACCCAGCCTGAGCCATAGTGTCCATGAACCATAGCATGCGGCCCATGACCTCCTGAAATCCCAGTGCTATCATGAAATCTGCCGGGGTAGGCTCAGTCGCGGGCACCTTGCCTAGCTCCTCAATAATGGGATCCATCATAGGATCTACTGGTGGTGCAACTGGAATGGCTCTGGGACGCCCACGTCCCCTACCACGGGTCGGTGCCCTCCCCGGCCTCTGTCTTGGCCTCTAGCAATAGGGAGAGCAGCTCCTCCCGGGTCGAGAACATCAGCGGTGCGGTTCTTACCATCTGTGAGAGATTAGAAGAGGGAAATTTAGTATACCAACCACTGCACGACAGGAAGTGAATAAAGAATAGTCTTTCCTAATACCCTATAGCCTCTCAAATATAAATACAGATGTCTCTGTGCTGATCAACAAGACTCTATTAGGTTTGCCCATAAATTTTGAGACCTACGTAAACCTAGTGCTCTGATACCATGATGTCACAACCAATTTCCATAATAGGTCATGAAGGCGCCCGACACCGTTTCCAGGCAAGCCAATGCAGAAAACATTTCTAACTTCTAGTGTTGACAATATCAGAATTTAAGCGAAATAAGTATTCCCATTTGGATTCAAACCAAAAGTGATAGATAATGTAAGTAACATAATAATACAACCCAAAAGTAAGTCTACTAATGCGTGTGTGCCAAGACCTAGTGTCACAAGAATATCTCTATCCTAATGTCTGAGATAAAGAAAGACAACAAACGTAAAGGAAGACTCCATCCGGCTGCTGTGCGGCATAGGAAGGAAGCAGCTCACTGTAGAAGTCTCTGCCACAAACTCAAGGGCGCGCACCAGACCGGTAACCAGAAGTATCAGCCTCAGACCCTGTACAATTAAGTACAGAAGTGTAGTATGAGTACATAAACAATATGTACCCAGAAAGTATCCCGTCTAATCTCGAAGAAGTAGAGACGAGAGGTCGACTTTATACTTACAAGGGTCAAGTTAATATAATAATAATGTGCTATGCTAAGCATGAAAGTCTCCAATATTTAACAGGTTATAATGAAAAGCAATAATCAGGTTCTTGACCTTATTTCAGTTTCCATTTACATATTTACAATTACTTAGAAAGTGGGCATGTCATGTCTAAGCATCAACATATATATATATATATATATATATATATATATATCATGCGCAATCATGCCAAGGTCGACGGCCCGCTCCAATAGAAAATAAAATGTGCACTGCTGAGGGTCAAACGACACGAACCATAAATGCATCTATTTACACCGAGGCGATCGGACCGCTCCATAAATATCAAGAAAATATCAAGAATGCACACAAAGGCTCATTTATATACAAGGAAAACTCTTACAAAGGTCCAACAAGTTCATATGCTCACTTTTTATTTCTATCAAGTCTCTAGCATATAATAAATGATCATATTGACAATTTAAATAAAATAAAATTCCAAATTAGACATGATGTGGGTTCTAAACTACCTAAGCAATTAATATTATTGTAGCTACGCACGGACTCTCGTCATCAAATACGTACGTAGCCCCTGCATTTAGTAGAAAATTCTCATTTATTATACCTATGGGGACAATTCCCTCTTACAAGGTTAGAAAGGAGACTCACATCGCTCCAAAGCGCACTTCCAAATGCCAAGAATAAGCCCAAGCCCTCAATTCAGAGCCGAACGATCACAAACTAGTTAAGGAAGTAAGAACTAGTCAATAAAGGCTTACAAGGTCGAATTCTAACTATTTAAGCAATTTCTCAAACTTTTTCACAAGTTTCCTAAATTTCGACCCGGGGCCCACATTCTCGGATTCCGAGATTTTTCGAAGGAAGTTGTTCTCTACAACCTAAGGATCAATAATATATGATTTCTAATTAATTTCATAACAATTTTCGTGGTTAAATCTAAGTTTTATAAAAACCCTTGGCCTTGCTCTAACCCCTTGATTTTCACTAATTTTAGTGTGTTAATCTACCCAAAACCCAAGTATTAAACTCACATTAGGTAGAATTTATTTACCTCACAATGCTATGTTGAAATCCCCTCTTTGAAAGCTCCAAAATCGCCCAAGTGTAGAGTTAAAATGAAATAAATGCCCTAAGTCCCATTTTTAAAAGTTGTACCCAGGCCTCTGATGTCGCATTTACGATACCAGGCTCGCAAATGCGAAGTCGCAATTGCGACAAAACGTTCGCAAATGCGAACTGGCCCCTTTCCTGCCTGGATCGCAAATGCGAAGGAGGGGTCGCAAATGCGGACCCTGCTGGGTTCGCAAATGCGAAGAAATGGGTCGCAAATGTGACCACTGCCCAGATGGCCAAGTTCGCAAATGCGAAGCAAACCTTGTAATTGCGAGTTCGCAATTGCGATGGCCATCTCGCAATTCTGCAGCAGCAGCAGCAAAAATACGAGCAAAAACTGTTGTGTTTTCCTTCCTCCAACCATGCCGAATCTCACCCGAGCCGTCGGGGCTCCACTCCGAACACTCACGCAAGTCCTACAATATTGTGCAAACTTGCTCAACCAATCAAATCGTCGAATTAACACCCAAAACCACAGATTCAACACCAAAATGCATGAAATCCTCAAGAACACCCAAATTCCTATCTTTTCAACCGGACGTTCGATCACGTCAAATCAGTCCCGTTTCTTACCAAATTTCACAGACAAGACTAAAATATTATACCGAACCTGTACCGGGTTTCGGAACCCATATAGGGGCCCGATACCAATGTGATCAAGCATTTTTCCTCTTTATTAAACTCTTAGAATTTCAATTTAATAATTTTCAATAAAAATTCATTACTCGAGCTACGGACCTCAGAATTTAATTTCGGGCATACGCCCAGGTCCCATATTTTCCCACGTACCTTCTTGGACCGTCAAATCACGAGTCCGGGTCCGCTTTCTTAAAAAGTTAACCGAAGTCAAACTTGGTCTTTTAAGAGGATCTTAAAAAAATAATTGGACATATTTCACTCAAAACTCTTCCAACTCCCGAACCAATCATCCCCGCAAGTCGTAAATTAGCTAAAGCAAGTATGAAAGGTTTTATTTAGGGGAACGGGGATCTAAAAGGCAAAACGATCAGTCGGGTCATTACAGATAATATCCTTATTTTTAGTAGAACTCAAATTTTTTATACTAGGTTTTCACATTAATATTAATATTCCATAACATAAAAAATTTTAAGATATCATAATAAGACAAAATACGTGAACATCACTAAATAGGAAAATCAGAGCACCAAAAGTCCAAAACTGATCATAATGTATTTGTTTACTTTATTTTTGTGTTTTTTCCTTCAAAATTTTAAATTAATTTTGGATATTAAATTAACATTTTATTTTGGAAAAGGATATCTTGAATGGCCATAATTTCGAAATTTTGTTATATTCCTATATTTAGAATGTATTTTAATTAAGTTAATAAATAACTGAATAATTCCACACATTAGCAAATTTATTTTCTAAACCTTAATAATTGATTTTTTCCCCCATAAATATAGTGAATGTAAATTCTAAAAACTATAGCTTCGTTTGGGTTTTGGGATAATTTTCTGATATTCCGTTTGTTTGAAAACTTTGATAAAATTAACAGGTACAAAATCAAACAAGAGTTGTTTTGTTTCTTGTACTAATGTTGAATACTTTCTTATGGTTTCCTAGGTTAGCAACGATAATTACGAGTGTAGTTCCACAGGATAGTATGTACACAGACCTTACCTATACCTTGTGCAGGTACAAGGTTATTTCTGATAGACCCTCAACTCAGGGTCTCATAGATTAGCAACTTCAAGTAATATTCGAAATGTTTTTTTTTTTCTTTATTAGAGTTTCAACATTTAACATTAATTAGATGTATAAAAAAGGGCAGCCTGATGCACTAAGCTCTTGCTCTGCACTAATATTAATTATGTGTATATTTATATTTAACTTGGTTTTAATTATTTTGCATAATATAAATGTATACCAATCTATTTTATGAAAAGTAATTCTTCAATAATTGAGAAGTTCATCTATAAAAAATATAAAACAAAAAACTACTCTTTTTTGAATTGCGAAGAAACTACCTTACAAATAAAATTAATTTGATTCAAAAGGGATTGTTAAGAATATTACACGTAAAATTGTAGTGTGTCAAAGCAATTTGCATACAGGTTAAGGGGGAAAAGTATGTATTCGACCAAAATTATTTTACCTTCTAATCTGTATTTAAGTTAAATAAAATGAGGCGAAAATGCAAACTATATATTAGCAACATTTATGAATTTACGATAAGGTTTCTGTAATGACCCGACCAGTTGTTTTGAGTCCTAGCACTCCGTTCAGCAGTCGGAGGCCATGAACAACTTCATTTTAGGTATTATAACATGTACGTGTGATCGGAATTAAATTTCGGGAAGTTCAGGGTCGATTTGGAAAGAGGATTCTCATTTCGGAAGCTTAAAGTTGAAAGAATGAACTAGGATTGGAATTTTAAATAAACAACCTTGGAATCAGGATTGAAAGGTTCCAGCAGGTTCGTATGATGATTTTGGACTTGGGATATGCCCGGTTGGGGTTTTAGATAACCCGGGAGCATTTTGGCGCCTACTGTGAAAGTTAGCATTTTAGAAGAAATTTTATAAGTTTGGCTTGAAGTGTATTTATGTGTTATCGATGTCCGTTTGGGATTCTGAGACTGTGAATAGATTCGTATGGTGATTGTGGAGTTGTAGGCATGATCGGAAGTGAATTCGGAGGTCCGTAAGTCATTTTGGAGCCATTTCGCTAAAGATAGAAAATTTGAAGGTTTTTGAGAAGTTTGACCGTAGGTGGACTTTTTGATATCGGGGTCGGAATCCAATTTCGAAAGTTGGAGTAGGTCCGCAATATCGAATATGACTTGTGAGCAAAATTTGAGGTCAATCGGACGTGATTTGATAGGTTTAAATGTCAGAAATAGAAGTTGAATATTTCAAGGTTCATAAAGCTTGGATTGGAGGTCGATTGATGATTTTAGCATTATTTGATGTGATTTGAGGCCTCGAGCAAGTTCGTAATGTATTTTGTGACTGGTTGGTATAATTGATTGGTGTCCTGGGGGCCTCGGATGGATTCTGGATGGTTAACGGATTGAAAATGGGATTTTTGGGCAGCTGAAGGAATCTGGTTGCTGGTATTTTCGCTTCTGCGGTGGGTTGACCGCAGAAGCGGCACTGCAGAAGCGGAAAGGGAGCCGCAGAAGCGGTTTTTGGTCAAAGGCTTGAGGACCACAGATGCGGTCAAGGTTCCACAAAAGCGGAACCGCATCTGCGGAGAAATGGTTGCAGAAGCGTATGAGAGTATATTGGAGAGGACCGTAGATACGGTCAAAGTTCCACAGAAGCGGGACCGCATCTGCGGGTGGCACATCGCAGAAGCGAGAAAGGGGTGGCTCAGGGAAGATCGCAGATGCGAAATTTTAACCGCACCTGCGGAACCGCAGAAGCGGTTAGGGAACCGCAGGTGCAGAAACAGCTGAGGCAGTGAGATCTTTTAAGTTCGGGGTTGAATTCATTTCAACCTCATTTTTCTTCCATTGGAGTCAATGGGGAGAAACTTTAAGGTGTCATTTTTTTCACTTGTCATGAGGTAAATAAATTATGCTAGCTTTGGTTAAATATAAGGTTTATTTATGGATTTAGACTTGGAAAAAATTGTAGAAAAATGAGGTTTTGGTGAAAAATCTAGAAAATTATATTCTTGAATTTTAGCCACGATTTTGGGTATGGAAGTTAGACAAAATTATATATTGGAGTTCCTAAGGTCATGGGTAATCTTTATCTTCGAAAAATTTCGGATTCCGGGCATGTGGGCCCAAGGGCGTTTTGGTTAACTTTTCGATCGGAATTAGGAATTGCTATAAATTAGATTGTAATGAATAATTGAGCATATATTAATGGATTTGCGTAACCGTTGGCTAGTTTTGGAGCGTGGTGCATCAATTAGAATCTTCGGAAGGGCGTGGAATGCCGGTTATGGATCTTCGGACGAGGTGAGTCTCCTTTCTAACCTTGTAAGAGGGAATTATCCTCATAGGTGAAATAATTGATTATGTGCTCCTAATTGTGGGGGCTACGTACGCACGAGGTGACGAGAGTCCGTGCGTAGCTACTATTATGCTATTGTCCGGGTATTAGGACCCACAAACATGTCATACTTGGATTATTTATGGACCCATTGATAGCTTTAATTACTTATATAACCTTGGATTAGTTAAAGGTGTTTACCTGTTTTCCGACTTCGTGAGTTAGAACTACTATATAAATCCATAATTTCCTCACATTTTTTGTATATGGTTAATTGACCTCTAGTAAGTGTCGAAGTTGACCATCTCGCATCTACTTCTTCGAGATTAGGCGGGATACTCATTGAGTACACGTTATTTACGTACTCATACTACACTTCTGTGCCTTTTTGTTGTACAGGTATATGTAACTCTAGTGGCCTACTGGGCGTAGCAGCACAGATGATTCTAGGACTAGGTGGGCTGCATCATTCGAGACGGCCGCAGCTAGAGCAGTCCCTTCCAGTGTACTATATTTACTTCCTGTCCACTGTATTTCGGACGAATGTTGTATTTTATTTTCTTGTTAGTAGATGCTCATGCACTTGTAACACCGGGTTCTGGAATGGTTTGAAGTATTGTATTAACTGCTTATCATTTAAATTTGATTTGAGACTATATTCTTTAAAATTGCTAAATGTGAAGGAAAATCCTAGATTCCAAAAGCATTAAAACGAGATTTTGATTTAGTAATTTGGTTGTCTTGCCTGACAGCAGTATTCGGCGCCACCACGACCCTTACTGGATTTTGGGTCATGACAGTTTCATTCGTAAAGTTGTGTATAGAGAATGATCGTTAATTAATGAGAATTCCATATGTAATTTATTGAAGTTTGAGTTAATTATCCGCTCGGATTTGAAGTAGTTCAATCTCTTTAATGCAACTTTAAAAATTCGAATCTTAAGTAGTTCACTTTGTTGGTTGCAATTTCAGAAATTTGAATCTTAAGTAGCTCACACTATTGAATGCAACTTCAGATTTCGAATCTTAGATTCTGAAACATAAACTTATTTTTCGATTTTTAACAATCCAATACATGATTCACTGGTCAAATCTACTTTAAATCGACTTAAATTTGAAACATAACTTTTAAATATCATAAACAAAAAATCTTAACCTGACAAAAAAACAAAATTAAAGAAAAAGAGAAAAGTGTATATATCTGAAGTTGTCTAAAAATTAGGTATCAGTTAAACCTTTTCTCAAAAATGGATATAAATTCAATGGATGACGCAAAATTTGGCTTCGCATGAAAACTTTGCCTTTCATAGGGTCGTTAGGCCCGAGCACAGCCCGGGCTAATCGTAACTAGTTATTTACATAAATAATAGTTATACTATTTTATTATTTAATATAGTATATTATACAAAATCAAAGGATATAAAGCTATGATATTAGTTATGTGTATATGTACCACTTTTCTCATAATAATTTTAATTATTTTTATAAGCCTTATATAACCATAATAATTCTAATTATTTTTATAAATCTTATATATATATATGTGTGTATGTGTGTGTGTTTCTTGGTTATCTAATTTTATTATCCATTAATTAATATTGCTAAATTGAAATATAAATTACCAATTTAGTATAATAACTACTCCCATATACACACACATACAATACTACTACTATATTAGGAAAAGCTTACTCTCTAATTTGAACTGGTAGTTTTTTATGTTTTGTTATTTTTGTAATTTTATTGTAAAAATAATTTTAAAACTCTATTTTGAATGAGTAGAATATTTTTTTGTATTTTGGTTTTTTTATTGATAATTATAAGATATCTATATTTATTAATTCAAGTAGTGTAACCAATTAATTCAAGATTTAAAATTCAAAAAAAAAATTAGCTAGAAAAGTAATTTATTTTGTCGTAACAAGGCCATTTGGCTCTTTGTGGTTAACACACTTATCTTAATTTGTTGCTTTTGCTTCTCCTATTCTACATAGATAGAAGATTTATTGTAAAATAATTTTAAAACTTCAATTTGAACGAGTAGAATTTTTTTTTATAATTAGTTTTTTATTGATAATTATAAAATATTTATATTTATTAACTCAAGTAGTGTAACCAATTAATTCCAAATTTTAAATTCAAACAATAAATTAGTTAGAAAAGTAGTTTATTTTGTCTTAACAATGCCACTTGGCTTTTTGTGGTTAAGACACTTGTCTTAATGTAGTGCTTTTGCTTCTCCTATACTATATAGATAGAATAGAAGATTTGTTGTAAAATAATTTTAAAACTTTTTTTTTGGGTTTTGAAGATTACTTTATATTAACTATTTCATAAAAATGTTACAGGGAGCTGCTGCCCGTAGGCATCGAAATAAAGATCTTATGAGTTCTAGCATCGGCAGTGCTATGCCGTTGTACATTACAAGGGGAAATAAAACTACTACTACTGCTATGTATAGAAATAGAACTATTACTACTCCTTTGGTTATCTTCATGCAAGGCAGCTGCTCTATTAGGATTTGAGCTTGTTGAATGTGCTGCGTTTTGGGTGCCAAAGGAGGGTGATGAGTCCATACAAAAAGTGTTGCTTCTTGGTATCCATCTAGGCGTTCCAATACCATGCTTGTCATTCAAAAGATCATGCCATATGAAGTCAGGAAGATCTGCAAAAAAGGTGATAGGAGTGCCTTCCAGTTCCATACCAAAATGTGCAAGTTTATCTGCTACTATATTTTGCTCACTGTAATTGTGGCTGAGTGGTGGATTATTCAGCTGGTGGATCAGGAGCCTGCAGTCAAAAACAATAGATGCATTTAGGGAGTTATTGGTATTGATCAAATTAATTACCTGTCACGACCCGGATTTCCCACCATTGGGAGTCGTGATGGCGCCTACTGTCGGAGCTAGGCAAGCTAGATATTTTAAACATTCCCTGATTTCACCTCAACAATAACAATATAATAATAAGAGTCATTTAAATAAAAGCGAAAGTCATTAAAATATAAATAACTGAAAACCCAAAATGCGGAAGTTTAATATTTCTCTACCCAAGACTAGTGTCGCTATCTCACGAACTACTAAAGAGTGCTACAAACAAGTCTGAATAGAAATACATAAATGTCTGTCTCGGTACAATAAAAACAAACTGAAGACATAGAAAGGGACTCCGTCCTGCGAACGCTAGCTAGGCTACCTCGTAAGTCCCTGGACTGAAGTCAGCTCCCGATCAATGTCCTACTGCTGTGGTCCAAAAGTTGCTCCCAGATCTGTGCAAAAAGATGCACAGAGTGTAGCATCAGCACAACCGACCCCATGTGCTGGTAAGTGCCTAGCCTAACCCCGGCAAAGTAGTGATGAGGCTAGACATGACCTACCAAAAACGACTTGTGCAGATATATATACAAGTACAACAAAAATAATAGCGGAAAGTAAACAATTAAAACTGGGAGGGGAACATGCTTATGGGGTAGCAGATAAAACAGATTATCATGAATAATAGAAGAAACTACATCTGATTTCTTCTAACACAGAATAAGGGAAAAAAAACAAACCACTTTCACTTGTTCAATGTTCTCTCGTTGCAGGCGTGCAACAGGATCCCATTTCCTCATGTCACGTGGTAGGCGTACCACTCGCTCCCATTTCATAATATCACGTGGTAGGCGTACCACTCGCTCCCATTTCAGCATATATAAGTGATCGACTTGCCACACGATCCCATTTCATAGTATATAAGTGGTCGGCGTGCCACACGATCCCATTTCATAATATATAAGTTGTCGGCGTGCCATACGATCCCATTTCATAACACATTAGTGTCGGCGTGCCACACGATCCCATTTCATAATATATAAGTGGTCAGCGTGCCACACGATCCCATTTCATAATATATAAGTGGTCGGCGTGCCACACGATCCTATTTCATAATATATAAGTGGTCGACGTGCCACACGATCCCAATTTATATTATATAATGGTTTCCCGGCGAGGGAATAACAACCATAACTTACACGTCCCGGCAAGGGAATAACCATATCTCTTTCTTTTACATTCATTTCTTACTCTATAATCAAGTCAAAGATCGAGCCAACGCTCCAAGGAGGTTACAAATCATATTTCCGTTTCATCCTCTTCATATCAAATAGAAACCATCAATTAACAAGGAAAAGTCACTACCGAATCCCAAATAAACACAAATAAGGACCCACAGTCATTTTAGACACCGGTGTATAGATACTCGTCACCATGCCTATACACCGTACTCAATATTTAGCAATCAAAAAATAATACTCTAATCCTATTCCCTCAAGCCAAAGTTAGATCAAACACTTACCTCAAATGCTCCAAAATCCACTCAAGCCTCTAGTATAGCTTTACCCCTCGAATTCACCACAAAACTGCTCGAATCAAGTCACAAATTACTTGAATGTATCAACAAATGCTAATTGAATCAACTCTAATGCATGAAAATGAATTTTCTAAAGTTTTACTCAAAAATTCCCAAAATATCCCTGGGCCCGCGTGGTCAAAACCCGAGGTTCGAACCAAAACCCGGTTACCTATTCCCACACGAGTTCATATCTATTATTTGTTTTGAAATCAGACCTCAAATTGAGGTCCAAATCCCCAATTTTAAGAAAACCTAGGTTCTACCCAAAATCCTCATTTTCACCCATGAAAAAACTTGATTTTAAGATGAAAACATGATAAATGATGTTATAGATTGAAGAAATTAAGTGGGAGTCAACTTACAAATAATTTGGAGAAGATAGATTTCTTGTAAAATCGCTTATGGAGTTTGTGTTTTGAAAGAATGAAGAAAAGGGGTCAAAAATTTGCCTAAGTATGAAATTGCTGGGTTGCAGATGTGGGAAATGCGAACTAAGGTTTGCAATTGCGAACCCCGACCAAATGCGGGAATTGCGAACACAGCTTCGCATTTGCGAAGTCAGGCCAACACTGGGACTTTCGCATTTGCAAAAAACTACATCGCATTTGCGAAGGTCCAATATCGTATTTGCGGACAATCGTTCGCATTTGCGAAGACTGGGCGCATAGGCAGGCATCGCATTTGCGATGAATTTCTTCGCATTTGCGAAGAGTGCTGCCCAGGTGAAAAATCGCATTTGCGATAAAATGCTCGCAATTGCGAGCTCGCATTTGCGAGTGCTGGCTTCGCAATTGCGAAGCCTGCAGAACTGAAGAACACCAGATTTTTCAAAAGTGAGAAATGCAATCTGATGCCTATCCAAAACTCACCCGAGCCCTCGGGGCTCCAAACCAAACATACACACAACCTCAAAAACATCCTACGGACTTGCTCGTGCGATCAAATTGCCAAAATAAAATCATATACATAGAATCAAGCCTCAAATCACAAACTTTTCTTTCAACTTTCATAAAAATACAAATTTTCCATTTTAAGTCCGAAACACGTCAAATGACGTCAGTTTTCAACCAGACTTTACAGATAGTGCTTAATCCATATATAAGACTTGTACCGGGCGTCGAAACCAAAATACGAGCCCGATACCACAGCCTTTTAATCAACTTTCATTTCCATTTTCCTTAATAATTTTAGAAAAATAATTTCACAGAAAAATTCTTTTTTCGTGCTCTAGACCTCGTGATTCGACTCCGGGCACATGCCTGAGTCCCATATTTTTCTACGGACCTTCCAGGACCGTCCAATCTCGGGTCCAGGTCCGTTTACCCAAAATATTGACCAAAGTCAACTTTATTTAACTTTAATCATATTAATATCAAAATTCATCATTTTTCACACAGAATTCATATTTAAGCCTTCCGGCTACATGCCAGGATTGCGCACACAATTTGAGGCAACTAAAAGTGAGGTTTTCAAGGCCTCAGAAGCACGGAAAAAGAGAGAAATCTGGTAATAACCCTTTGGGTCGTCACATTCTCCACCTCTAAAACAATTGTTCGTCCTCGAACGGACAAAAGAAAGAAGTTCCTGAGTCGGGAAATAGATGAGGATAACGGCTCCGCATATCAAACTCGGACTCCCAGGTCGATGCCTTAGGAGGCTGACCTCTCCACTGGATGCGCACTGAAGGAAANACTGGACAGTGCTAAAATCTAACACGTGGGCTGGATCACCGTGATACCTCCAAAGCATGGATACATGAAATACTGGATGTACGACTGACAAGCTAGGTGGCAAGGCAAGTCTATAAGCCACCTCTCCCATACGATCTAGAATCTCAAATGGACCAATGAACCTAGGGCTAAGCTTTCCCTTCTTCCCAAATCTCATCACGCCCTTCATAGGCGACACTCGGAGCAAGACCCACTCACCAACCTTGAAAGCCACATCCCGGACCTTATGATCTGCATGACTCTTTTGTCTAGACTGAGCTGAACAAAGCCTCTCCTGAATGATATTGACCTTATCTAAGGCCTCCTAAACTAAGTCTATACCCAATAACCGAGCCTCTCCCGGCTCAAACCATCCAATTGGAGACCGACATCGCCTACCATACAACGCCTCATATGGAGCCATCTAAATGCTGGACTGGTAGCTGTTGTTGTAGGCGAACTTTGCTAAAGGCAAAAACTGCTCCCACGAGCCTCCAAAATCAATGACACAGGCTCGGAGCATGTCCTCCAAAATCTGAATAGTCCTCTCGGACTGACAGTCCGTCTGAGGATGAAATGTTGTGCTCAACTGAACCTGGGTGCCCAACTCCTGCTGAACTGCTCTCCAGAAGCGCGAGGTAAACTGCGTACCCCGGTACGAAATGATAGATACCGGCATACCATGAACGCAAACTATCTCCCGGATATAAATCTCAGCTAACCTCTCGGATGAATAGGAGACTGCCACTGGAATGAAATGCGCTGACTTGGTCAGCCTATCAACAATGACCCAAATAGCATCAGACTTCTTCCGAGTCAACGAAAGTCCAGTAACGAAATCAATGGTAATCCTCTTCCACTTCAACTCGGGAAGCTCAATCCTCTGAAACAAACCACCAGGCCTCTGATGCTCATACTTAACCTGCTGACAGTTCAAACATCAAGCCACATATGCAACAATATCTTTCTTCATCCTACGCCACCAATAATGTTGCCGCAAGTCCTGGTACATCTTCGTGGCGCCCGGGTGAATAGAATATCGAGAACTATGGGCCTCCGTTAAGATCAACTCCCGAATCCCATCGACATTGGGCACACAAACTCGCCCCTACAACCTCAAAACACCATTATCATCTAAGGTCACCTTCGTGGCACCTCCACTCTACACTGTGTCGCTCAGGACACATAAATGGGGATCATCAAACTGCCGATCACGGATACGCTCCAATAATGAAGAACGAGCGACCGTGTAAGCTAACACTCTGCTAGGCTCAGAAATGTCCAACCTCACAAACCAATTGGCCAAGGCCCGAATATCCAAAGCAAGCGGTCTCTGGCTGACCGGAACATAAGCAAGACTACCCATGCTGGTGGACTTCCTACTCAATGCATCGGCCACCACATTGGCTCTCCCCCGGTGGTACAAAATAGTAACATCATAATCCTTCAATAGCTCCAACCACCTCCTCTGCCTCAAGTACAACTCCTTCTGCTTAAACAAGTACTGCAGACTCTTGTGATCAGTGTATACCTAACATGTCACACCATATAAATAATGCCTCCAAATCTTCAAAGCATGAACAATGGCTGCCAACTCTAGATCATGAACCGGATAATTCTTTTCGTGGATCTTCATTTGCCTCAAAGCATAAGAAATGACTTTGCCATCCTGCATCAATACGCACCAATCCCAATACGGGAAGCATCACAATAAACTGTATAGGGTCCTGAGCCTGTGGGCAAAACCAATATCGGTGACATAGTCAAAGCTGCCTTGAGCTTCTGAAAGCTCGGCTCACACTCGTCTGACCACCTGAACTGGGCACCCTTCTGGGTCAACCTGGTCATCGGGGCTGCTATAGATGAAAACCCCTCCACAAACCGATGGTAATAACCTGCTAACCCCAAGAAACTCCGAATCTCAGTCATTGAAGCTGGTCGAGGCCAATTCTTGACCGTCTCAATCTTCTTTGGGTCTACCTGAATACCCTCTGTCGATACGACATGACCCAAAAATGCAACCGAACTCAACCAGAACTCGCACTTCGAGAACTTAGCATATAACTGACTCTCCTTCAGAGTATGAAGAACCACTCTGAGGTGCTGCTTGTGCTCCTCCTAGCTGCGGGAGTACACCATAATATCGTCAATAAAGACTATCATGGACAGGTCCAAGTAAGGCCTGAACACTCGGTTCATCAACTCCATAAATGTTGTTGGGGCATTGGTCAACCAAAATGACATGACCAAAAACTCATAATGCCCATACCGAGTGCGGAACGCTGTCTTAGGGACATCAGACACCCTAATCCTCAGCTGATGGTAGCCATATCTCAAGTCTATCTTTGAAAACACCTTCGCACCCTGAAGTTGGTCAAACAATCCTCGGCAATGGATACTTGTTCTTTATCGTCACCTTGTTCAACTGTCGATAATCAATGCACATCCTCATCCATCCATCCTTTTTCTTCACAAATAACACTGGCGCACCCTAAGGAGAAATGCTAGGCCTGATAAAACCCTTCTCTAGCAAATATTGAAATTGGTCCTTTAACTCCTTCAACTCTGGCGGGGCCATGCGATACGGCGGAATAAAAATGGGTTGTGTACCTGGGGCCAGATCAATACAGAAATCAATATCCCTGTCGGGCGGCATACCCGGCAGGTCTGAAGGAAAAACCTCGGGGAACTCCCGAACAATAGGAACAGAGTCAATAAAAGGAACCTCTGTGCTGGAATCGCGAACATACGCCAGATAAGCTAAACACCCCTTCTCGACCATGCGTCGAGCCTTTACATATGAAATAACACTGCGGGTGGCATGTCCTGGGTTCCCTTTCCACTCCAATCGGGGCAAGTCTGGAAAAGCCAAGGTCACGGTCTTAGCGTGACAATCCAAGATGGCATGATATAGGGACAACCAATCTATCCCTAATATAATATCGAAATCCACCATGTTTAAGAGCAATAAATCAACACGGGCCTCAAGACCCTCAAACACTACCACACACGAACGATGAACTCGGTCGACCACTATAGAATCACCCACCGGTATAGATACATAAACAGTGATACCCAAGGCATCACTAGGCATATCCAGGTAAGGTGCGAAATAAGACAACACATATGAATACGTAGACCCAGGGTCAAATAGCACTGAAGCATCCCTATCACAGACCAAAATAGTACCTGTAATAACAACATTTGAAGACTCAGCCTCTGGCCTGGCTGGCAAAGCATAACACCGGGGCTGGGCCCCACCTCCTTGAACCATATCTCTGGGACGATCGGTTGTTGGCTAACCTCTACCTCTGGCGGTCCGGGCAATACCTGGCAATGTGCCTCGTGTCGCGACATGTGAAACAAGCCCTCGGCTGCTGAGAATAACGGAGTGGTGGTGCTCTAATAGGTGCTGATGGTGAACTGAAAAGTTGTTGGTCAGAATACTGCGACTGAGAGCCACGACCGCCTGAAGTACCATGAGAAACCTGAAGAGCTGACTGAAAGGGCCTCGGAGGATGGACTCTACCATAAGAATCTCTACCTCCAGACGAGGTACCACTGAACCTACCCGTATAATGGGGCCTCTTATCTGAGCCATGACCACCTCCTTGTGCAAGAGCCATCTCAACTCTACGAGCCGCATTGGCCGCCTCTTGAAAGGAAATCTCACTACCAGCTCACATAGCCATCTGGAGACGTATCGGCTGAATCAATCCATCAATAAACC
Source organism: Nicotiana glauca (assembly GCA_026770625.1). NCBI lineage: Eukaryota > Viridiplantae > Streptophyta > Magnoliopsida > Solanales > Solanaceae > Nicotiana > Nicotiana glauca. The sequence continues at coordinate 40,110 of MU665327.1, forward strand.
TCCGCACCCTCTCTCGCTCTATGGGGAGTATAACAATAGCATGGCATGCCAAATCAATGAACCGCGTCTCATACTAGGTGACTGTCATGTAGCCCTATTGGAGGCACTCAAACTACCTGCGAAGTGCCTCCCGCTGAGTAACTGGGAGAAACTTCTCCAAAAACAACTTTGCGAACTGACCCCATGTCAATGCTGGCGACCCTGCTGGTCTAGATAAACAATAGTCCCTCCACCAAGTCTTGGCGGATCCTGCAAGCCGAAAGGTGGTGAAGTCGACCCCATTGGTCTCCACAATACCCATAGTCCTAAGGATCTCGTGGCAGCTGAATAAGAAATCATGTGGATCCTCTGAAGAAGAACCACTGAATGTGGTTGTGAAGAGCTTGGAGAACCTATCAAGTCTCCACAAAGCATCCGAAGATATCGCCATTCCATTACCGGTTTGTACTGCAATACCTTGCTAAGCTGCCACAGCTGGCTGAACCACTAGGACATGAGCCTGGGGAGCTACCTGCTCCGGAGTACATGTAGCACGAGTCTGAACCCCTCCTCCAGCCTGAAAAGTGGCTGGTGCTACTAGAAGCAAACCCGCTCTACTGACGCTCTTCATAAAGCCTACCAACCTAACTAAAGCGTCCTGAAGATCTGGGGTGACCATGACCCCTCCTGGGACCTGAGCTGGGCCCACCGGAGCTGCTGGGGCTGGAACCTCCTCATCATTGTAAATATGAGGCTCCACCTCTGGAACTACTTCCTGGGTTGAGCTCTGCCCCTGCCTCAGCCTCTGGCACGGCCTCGGCCTCTGCCCTTCGCAGGAGCTATTGCTGGGGGCTCGGTCTGCTGTGCGGTAAAAGAGGAAGCACGTGTTCTCGCCATCTACAAAAGAATAGACTGGAAAGACAATCATTATTTGAGAAACAGAATCGCACGACAAGAAAGAACAAAAGTGAAACTTTTCCTAACTCCGTAGCCTCCGGTGGATAAATACAAACGTCTCTGTACCGATCCCTCAGACTCTACCAAGTTTGTCCGTGAGTAGCGAGACCTATGTAACCTAGAGCTCTGATACCAACTTGTCACGACCCGAATTTCCCACCAACGGGAGTCGTGATGGCGCCTACTCACGGAGCTAGGCAAGCCAGACATTTTAAATATTCCCTGATTTCACCTCAACAATAACAATATAATAATAACAAGTCATTTAAATAAAAGTGGAAGTCTTTAAAATATAAATAACTGAAAAACCCGAAATGCGAAAGTTTAATATTTCTCTACCCAAGACTGGTGTCGCTATCTCACGAACTACTAAAGAGTGCTACAAATAAGTCTGAATAGAAATACATAAATGTATGTCTCGGTACAATGAAAACAAACTGAAGACATAGAAAGGGACTCCAGCCTGCGAACGCCAGCTAGGCTACCTCGTAAGTCCCTGGACTGAATTCATCTCCCGATCAATATCCTACTGCTGTGGTTCAAAAGCTGCTCCTAGATTTGTGTAAAGTGTAGCATCAACACAACCGACCCCATGTGCTGGTAAGTGCCTAGCCTAACCCCGGCGAAGTAGTGACGAGGCTAGACAGGACCTACCAAAAATGACCTGTGCAGATATATATACAAGTACAACAAAAATAATAGCGAAAAGTAAACAATTAAAACTGGGAGGGGAACATGTTTATGGGGTAGCAGATAAAACAAATTATCAGGAATAATAGAAGAAACTACATCTGATTTCTTCTAACACAGAATAAGGGGAAAAAACAAACCACTTTCACTTGTTCAATGTTCTCTCATTGCAGGCGTGCAACATGATCCCATTTCCTTATGTCGCGTGGTAGGAGTACCACTCGCTCCCATTTTATAATATCACGTGGTAGGCGTACCACTCGCTCCCATTTCAGCATATATAAGTGGTCGGCGTGCCACACGATCCTATCTCATAATGTATAAGTGGTAGGCATGCCACACGATCCCATTTCATAATATATATAAGTGGTCGGCGTGCCACATGATCCCATTTAATAACACATTAGCGGTCGGCGTGCCACACGATCCTATTTCATAATATATAAGTGGTCGGCGTGCCACACGATCCCAATTCATAGTATATAATGGTTTCTCGGCGAGGGAATAACAACCATAACTTACACGTCCCGGGAAGGGAATAATCACATCTCTTTCTTTTACGTTCATTTCTTACTCTATAATCAATTCAAAGATTGAGCTAACGCTCCAAGGAGTTTACAAATCATATTTCCTTTTCATCCTCTTCATATCAGATAGAAACCATCAATTAACAAGCAAAAGTCACTACCGAATCCCAAATAAGCACAAATAAGGACCCAGGATCATTTTAGACATCGGTGTATAGATACTCGTTACCATGCCTATACAACGTACTCAACATTTAGCAATCAACAAATAATACTCTAATCTTATTCCCTCAAGCCAAAGTTAGATCAAACACTTAACTCAAATGCTCTAAAAATCCACTCAAGCCTCTAGTATAGCTTTACCCCTCGAATTCACCACAAAACCGCTCGAATCTAGTCATAAATTACTTGAATGTATCAACAAATACTAATTGAATAAACTTTAATGCATGAAAATGATTTTCCCAAAGTTTTACTCAAAAATTCCCAAAATGCCTCCGGGCCCACGTGGTCAAAACCCGAGGTTCGAACCAAAACCCGATTATACAGTCCCCCATGAGTTCATATCTATGATTTATTTTGAAATCGGACCTCAAATTGAGGTCCAAATCCCCAATTTTAAGAAAACCTAGGTTCTACCCAAAATTCCCATTTTCACCCATGAAAAACCTTGATTTTAAGATGAAAACATGATAAATGATGTTATAGATTGAAGAAATTAAGTGGGAGTCAACTTACAAATAATTTGGAGAAGATAGATTTCTTGTAAAATCGCTTATGGAGTTTGTGTTTTAAAAGAATGAAGAAAAAGGGTCAAAAATTTGCCTAAGTATGAAATTGCTGGGTTGCAGATGTGGGAAATGCGAACTAAGGTTTGCAATTGCGAACCCCGACCAAATGTGGGAATTGCGAACACAGCTTCGCATTTGCGAAGTCAGGCCAACACTGGGACTTTCGCATTTGCAAAAAACTACATCGCATTTGCGAAGGTCCAATATCGCATTTGCGGACAATCGTTCGCATTTGCGAAGACTGGGCGCATAGGCCGGCATCGCATTTGCGATGAATTTCTTCGCATTTGCGAAGATTGCTGCCCAGGTGAAAGATCGTATTTGCGATAAAATGCTCGCAATTGCGAGCTCGCATTTGTGAGTGTTGGCTTCGCAATTGCGAAGCCTGCAGAACTGAAGAACACCAGATTTTTCAAAAGTGAGAAATGCAATCCGATGCCTATCCAAAACTCACCCGATCCCTCGGGGATCCAAACCAAACATACACACAACCTTAAAAACATCCTACGGACTTGCTCGTGCGATCAAATCGCTAAAATAACATCATATACATAGAATCAAGCCTCAAATCACAAACTTTTCTTTCAACTTTCATAAAAACGCAAATTTTCCATTTTAAGTCCGAAACACATCAAATGACGTCCGCTTTCAACCAAAATTTACAGATAGTGCGTAAAACATATATAAGACTTGTACGGGGTGTCGGAACCAAAATATGAGCCCAATACCACAGTCTTTTAATCAACTTTCATTTCTATTTTCCTTAATAATTTCAGAAAAATAATTTCACAGAACAATTCTTTTCTCGGGCTCTAGACCTCGGAATTTGACTCCGGGCACATGCCCGAGTCCCATATTTTTCTACGGACCTTCCGGGACCTTCCAATCTCAGGTCCGGGTCCGTTTATCTAAAATGTTTACCAAAGTCAACTTTAATCATATTAATAATAAAATTCATTATTTTTCACATAGAATTCATATTTAAGCCTTCCGGATACACGTCCGGATTGCGCACGCAATTCGAGGTAACTAAAAGTAAAGTTTCAAGGCCTCGGAAGCGCGAAAAAAGAGAGAAATCTGGTGATGACCCTTTGGGTCGTCACATTACCTCCTTTGCATCCATGTGGGTTGTAAGTGGTGTTAAGTTACGGGTAAAAGTCATTTGCAAACCATGTAATAATGCCATGAGTTCAATATTATTAACACTGGTAGATATTGATTGAGACCGCATATCCCATTACCCAATTGCCCTTATAATCCCTGAAGACCCTGCCAAAGCCTGCACGTGATTTATCTTGTGTGAAAGCTCCATCCGTTTGAGACAAAAAACGGTGGGTGGGGGTGGGTTCCATTTGACATACATAAAAATTTGGGTGTAGGGTTTGGACGATTGATTAACAAGGTATGATATTCCTGGGCAAGTTGAAGGATTGTATTAATGGAGGGTGAGTGGTTTGGATTCTCAAAGCAGAATTTATTTCTAATGATCCAAAGGTGCCACAAGGTGAATGGAACGAGTAACTATAGTAGTATGTGAGGATTAGGTAACGTAAATTGTTGGAGGACAAGAGTTTTAAGCCAACAAGTGTTAGTGTGTGGGTTAGTAGTTAAGGAATTTATAAGGGGTCCTAGATGTAGCCCTTCCCAGCATTGTTTGGCTCTAGGAGTGAAGTAATATATGGCTTATTATTTCTTCCTCAATTAGGCAGATGTTGCACATATTAGACGATATTATCCCTAGCCTATGTAGATACCTATTGGTAGGTAACTTATTATGGCTAATGAGCCATGGGAAAAATTTTATTTTGGGTTTTTTGAAATCTGATATTGAGAAATCGTTATCTTCACTGAAATATGTTTCAATATAATATTCAGAGTTGGAAGCAAGATCTTCACCCGGCTTAACCACTAAGAACCCTACTACGCAAGGAACATGAACATCTTCGTGGTAGTATATGCAGTTTTCAAATCCACCCATGATTGTTTTCCTTATCAGTAGGTGGATGGATCAATTTATAGCAAGAATTAACAGTGAAACAACCATTAGGGGTGGCTCCCCAAGTGATTCTATCGGGCCTATGGTCATAAGGAGATAGGTAGGTGAAATTTATTGTAAAATAATTTTAAAACTTCAATTTGAATGAGTAGAATTTTTTTGTGTTTTCGTTTTTATTGATAATTATAATATATCTATATTTTCAACTAGTGTAATCAATTAATTCAAAAAATAAATTAGTTAGAAAAGTAGTTTATTTTATCTTAACAATGCAACTTGGCTTTTTGTGATTAAGACACTTGTCTTAATGTATTGTTGTTGCTTCTCCTATTCTATATAGATAGATTATTATTTTTGTAATTTTATTGTAAAAATAATTTTAGAACTCCATTTTGAATGAGTAGAATATTTCTTTTGTATTTTTATTTTTTATTGATAATTATAAGATATCTATATTTATTAATTCAAGTAGTGTAACCAATTAATTCCAAAAACAAATTAGTTAGAAAAGTAGTTTATTTTTTCTTAACAATGCCACTTGGATTTTTGTGGTTAAGACACTTGTCTTATGTAGTGATTTTGCTTCTCCTATTCTATATAGATAGATAGATTCTATATAGATAGAAGATTTCTTGTAAAATTATTTTAAAACTCCAATTTGAATGAGTAGAATTTTTTTTTTTGTATTTCCATTTTTTATTGATAATTATAAGATATCTATATTTATTAATTCAAGTAGTGCAATCAATTAATTCAAAATTTAAAATTTAAAAAACAAATTAGTTAGAAAAGTAGTTTCTTTTGTCTTAACAATGCTACTTAGCTTTTTGTGGTTAAAACACTTGTCTTAATGTAATGCTTTTGCTTCTACTATAGATTATATAGATATAGATATAGTTCTATTCCTTATTTTTTCGAATGAATGTTTTAATTTGGAATTACCGGGTATTCAGGATTGGTTCAATTTGGTTTTATCAAATAAGATATTAATTAACATAAATTGTGTTCACCGAACTCTTAAATTAAAATATATATATATATATATATATATATATATATAT
>MU665329.1:2147-24370 GCA_026770625.1 Nicotiana glauca
ACACTTATGAAATTAAACCCTCGATATTTCCTATTTCTGCCCAGGCATTTCCGCTTCTGCGGACAAGGGACCACTTCTGCGGTCCCGCTTAAGCGGCAAAATAATCGCTTCTGCGGTTTCTCATTAAAGGGTGAAATTTTGCTTCTGCGGACACATGACCGCTTCAGCGGTCCCGCTTCTGCGGTCTATGAGGGGAAGCCTAAAAATCGCTTCTGCGATTAATTAACCGCTTCTGCGACTCCACTTTTGCGGATAACTGACCGCTTCTGCGGTCTCAGAGGGAAAAGGTCTAACTCGCTTCTGCGGTGCAAAGGCCACTTCTGCGGCACCGCTTCTGCGGTTCCCAAGCCGCAGAAGCGAAAATACCAGAAATTCTGCTGCTGCAATATTTTTCAACACATAAATGCCCCGTTAAGCATCCGAAAAAATCCCGAGGCCCCCAGGACCTCAACCAAAAATACCAAGACACCCTATAACGTTATTCAAACTTGTTCCAATTTTTAAAACACCCCGACTAACATCAAAATCTTCAAATTACCTCGAATTCAAACCTAAATTCTTTTAAAACTTCAAAAATACGCATTCAATCAAAAACCAGACCAAACCTCGCCCGAATGGCCTGAAATTTTGCACACACATCCCAAATGACATGACGGAGCTACAGCAACTTCCGAAATTCAAATCCGACTCTCAGATCAAACACACTATCGGACCGGAAACTTCAAAAATTCAAACTTCGGCATTTCAAGCCTAAATGAGCTACGGACCTCCAAATAACATTCCGAACACGTCCCCAACCCCGAAATCACCTAACGGAGCTAACGAAACCATCATATTTCCATTCCGAGGTTGTCTTCATATTGTTCCGAATACGGACCATTTTTCAACTCTTAAACTCTCATTTAGGGACTAAGTGTCCCAAAACACTCTGAATCCTAATACCGAACATCCCGGTAAACCAAAATAGTAGAAATGAACTTAGGGAAAGCAGTTAATGGGAATCGGGACGTAAATTCCAAAAATGACCGGCCGGGTCGTTACAAACAAAAAAAGGGTTTTGCTTTTTTCATTTCTCTTTTCTCGTCAGAATAGTCATTAAGGTAAAAAAAAAAAAAGAGAAATGAGAACATTTATTTGTTTCCTTTATTCCCGATCTTCCCAAACTATGCAAAGATCTAATTCATGTGGTGTCATGATACGTAGGCAACCTACATAGGGTTCGATCGAATCATTTTTTTTATTTAAAAGGAAAAAAAAAGAGTCAAAAACTGAGAAAAGGAAAAAAAAAGAGATGAAATCATGGGACGTGAGAAATGAGAGGAAAGAAAAGAGTGATAATTAGAAGAAAAAAAGGAGGGAGCATAATGAGCAAGCCAAGAAGTGCTAGAAAAGAAAGAAAAGAGAAGATTGAAATGAACAAAATTGGGATGATGACAAGTGACCTTGTGACCCTAGAAGGCATTCTATAACCGTTACTTGTTGCTAGGTGCATTGCACGCAATGTGATATTTTTAGCTATTAAATGCCCTAATGCTAACAGGATATCCCCATTTTGTTCCTTTTGCTATCTTCATTGAGCAGAAAGGTGGTTGGTTTGTGGTTTTTAACTAACTCATCCATACAACACAAGGCCAAAGAGCAAGGTAGCCATGGCTAACAAAGACTTGGACACATGGGTTATTGATCCGTCTAAGGGAATTGTTGAATCAGAATCTGAGTTGAAAGAACGGGTCTTAAGGTTGAAAGGATAGATGGCTGAGATATACCAAGCCTAGATTAGTGGGCATCCTCCACCATCAGTTTCCACTAACTACACTGAAAGCCTTGTCACCATTTCGCCACTGTCACAAGTCCTGGATATCTCCCCACAACCTCTTCACACTCCACCCCCCAGAACCACCTCATATCCTGCTCCTTTGACCACTCATGTTTTGTAGGTCATCCACCAGCTACCTTTCCTCGATCCTCTAGCGATAATGTGTTAAAAATCCCCGATGCCCAACACTGTGCTCCAGAACCAATTTTCAAGGTCTCGGGTCCGTACTCTTACGCTCCTTATTTTGAGCCTCCCGGTGAGGCTGCAAAGCTTGCTAAGATAGTGGAGGAAGATGAGATATCCAAAAATCTGAAAGGGTTTAATATGCCAAAGTTTAATTTGTATGATGGGCGTAGAGATCCAATAGCCCATCTGAGGGGCTATTGCAGTGAAATGAGAAGTGCTACCGCGAAAGATGAGTTGATGATGGCGTATTCCAATGAGAACCTGACTGGGGCAGCTTTGGAATGGCATACTCGTCAAGATGTCGGTAAGCAGAATACATGGGATGACATGGCTCAAGATTTTGTGCAACACTTTCAGTACAATATAAACGTTGTCCCAAACCGCTCCTCCCTATCTCAGATGGAAAAGAAACCTAAGAAAAGTTTTAGGGAATTTTGGTTTAGATGGAACAAAAAAATTGCTCGGGGCAGTCCTCCCATTGATAGAAAAGATGTTGCTGAGCCCCACCAACGATAGGATCTAGTAGGCATTCCTGCTAAACATTTTCAGCCTTAATACCGACCCTATGAACATCCCCAAACTCCACATAATCCACCCCAGTATGATCCCCCGAACAACGTTTGATCATCTGTCCAACCATTGGGTCACTCCAAAAGGCGAGCACGAGCACCGCAGAAGCTTTACCAGCCTCCACAAAATTTTTCAAGTGCCCTATAACCCACATTCAAGCCAAGGGTGTAGAAGGGAACAAAGGCTAAAAAATAGTTTCACGCCAATCGGGGAGTCCTACACAAGCTTGTTTGAAAAGTTAAAGCACTCTGGCTTGATTGAGCCGCTCCTCCGCTATACTCCAGACCTATATGCAAAAGGTTTTGATCCTACTGTACGATGCATGTACCACTCTAACTTCTAAGGGCATAGTATTGAAGATTGCCGTGCTTTGAAAAGGGAAATAGAAAGAATGATTCAAGAAGGGGTAATTGTGATCAAGGATAGTGACAAGGAGCATGCGAATCCCCTTGGGACTTTGCTGACTGAAGTTAATGATGTTGAAATTGTTAATGGTCTTGGTGATATTGATATGGAACTCAGTGGCTAAGATGCTGAGCTTGGTAATTGGAAAGACGCTCCTTTCTTGATTAGCTGGGGAGAAGTCTTGGTGGTTTATTTTGTTGTCATTTCTGTTGTCTGGGTTATTTTCAAGGTTGTAATCCGGATATTGTCTTGTGACTCAAACCCTTCTATCCTTTTATTTTGCTTAGTTTGTTTAGTCGTAGTAGCTCATTTAGTGTTGTCTGGTTTTGTTCCAGGATCGTAACCCAGTTTATTTTGCTTCTTTTGTTGTTCAAACTCTCTCACCGTATGTCTAGTGCAATTTTCTATTTTCTGTTATTTCTAGTCATATTTTGTTTATTCCTCTTTTCCTTTTATAGTTCTTTTCCTGCTAATTCTAGTGACATGACATGCACATATAATTCTAGGTCTGGTCTCAGTAGTTAGTTTAATTATGGAGCAATGAAATAATTTTGAAGATGATAGGGACATTTGAGGGAAATAAGTATAGATTTGGATATTTTGAGATCATTTGAAGCCCGAACCATGTGAAACTAGGGCAGATAATTTGAAAAGTTAATAGGGTGACAAAAATTCATTAAAGTAGAGTGCATCTCGGACGATTTAAAGCAAGCAACTTTGAGTTCAAATACATCTCAAGCTACAAAATAAAGTCAAGGAAGTTTTCTCCGAATTGACGGAGGATATCCATTGTGAGAAGGGAATCACCCAACGAGGGTTCTGTACTTGACAAGGCGCTAAAGAAAAGTGGAAGGCATATCAGTAACATCAATGCCGAAGCCGCAAAAGAAATATTGTTCATAATCTTCATTTCAAGTTGTATGTGTTGTACTTGGCATTTTCAGGGATTGTGAGGCCCTCTTTCAGCTACCCAAATACTTATGCTATTCGATACCCTTTTGAGCCTGATCTGATTTCTTTGGCCTCCCCTCTTTTGGAATCAAGTTAGAGTCACACGAGAAAAAAAATAAAAAAAAATTCATGTCCCCATAGGTTTATTTTAGAAAGTTCATTCCAAAAGGAAAATTTCAACAAAAAAAAAAGAAAAATAGAGATAAAAAAAGAAGGGAAAAAAAGAAAAAAAAAGGAAAAAGAAAGAAAGAAAAAGAAAAAGGAAAATAGTAACAAAAAGTAGTCTTGTGAACTACGTTTGACCTAATTCATGTCACCACAAAATACGTAGGCAACCTTACGGTTCGGTCATACCAAATAAAATATTTCATTCCCACGAAGTTAAGAGTGGGGGTGGTTTTTCTTAGAATCAAATTCTCTTGTTTTAGAAATTGGGGAAAAGTTTTGAAATGGATTCCAAAAGTTGTAAATAAATTAACCTGTTATTTTGAGTCTTTATGATATCCTTTCTTTCTAACCCTGTCCAAAAGCCACATTACAGTCCAAAAAAGACCTCCCAGATAATCTTTGAGAGTGCCGAGCTAGACATGCCAGGAGCATATGATATATTTATTATGGTTAATGCCTTGTCATCTACAGAATTAGAGGAAATAAAAAGAAAAAGAACCAAATGAGAGAGTCTTATCGGTGAAAACCTTCACAGGTACCGTAAGATAACGGTGAGTTAAGAGAAAGAACAAAATGAGAGAGTCTTGATGGTAAAAACCCTTCGGGCACCACAAGTCGAACGAGGATCGTGAATCAGATGGAATAGTTGGAGCATTGAAGCCCAGTTTCACAGCGAAGAGGTACAACAAGAGTTGAACATTAGACTTGCTTGATAGATTAGGCCATATGTGCATGCCATGGTCATTAGAGTTGGTATCCACATCTGATAAATTTCTACTTTGTAGTTTTCTTGTTAGGAATCATCTCTTTCCATTGTCCTTTACTCTGTTCCTTTTGTCTTGTTTACTTTCCCTTCTTGAGTCTGTTTGGTCAGAACAAGTGGGAAATGACTTTAAAATTTTACACCGGCTTTCCAATTGCACAAAACGGGATCTAGCTAGCACATCAAATTGGCATAAGTCAGGAAAGAACTGCATGCACACTGAGTTGGTAACAATCAACATGCTTTGTGATTCGTGTGAAATACAAAGGTTTAGTATATGTCAAATAGTGAACAATCCAACAGATAGAGGATGTTGGGTGAACAGATCAAAGGTATTTTCTGTGATAAGGTTGACAGAGAAAGTGGTGAGTCAATGACAGGCAAGGTCTTCCAAGCGAAAATTAGAGTTATCATGCGAAGTGAAGGAGCAATAGACCTCAAGGCCAAGGCCAATGATTTAAGTCAGGAAGGAACATCATGCACACTGAGTGGGTGGCAAGTGACATGCTTTAGGATTCATGTGAAACACAGAGGTTCAGTATATGTCAATGCATAAGCACAATGTAATGGATGAATGGTATTGGGTTTGAATGGATCGAAGGTATTCTCTGTGATAAGGGTGATAGAGAAAGTGGTCAGTCAATAAACAGGCAAGGTCTTTCAAGTTGAAATCGAAGTTATCATGGGAAGTAAAGGAGCAATCGTCCTCATTTTCAAGGCCGCAAACCAACCACCATGTTAAACTCACAAGTTTTCTTTGATTGAAATAGGGACAGGAAATTTTGTTTGTTCCAGAGAAACCCTCCGTGAGGAAAGCAAGTACCAGACAGGCTTGGCAAAGGGATTCAGTAAGTTGTGAAACCCTCGCAAGTGACAAGATCTGATATGAGTTTTACTTTTGGGAAGTATAATTTAGCATTTAAGTTTTCACTTTTGAGGTGAGACTTGGTTTGAAATTTTTCAGGATAAGGGAATTTAGCTTAGAACTTATTTTGATAACAAGAATTGGTTAACACTCACAGATGTTCCCAATATCAAACTGGGGTAGAAAAATTTCTTTTGTTTTATCTGTTTTACTGTAATTAGGTGCCCACTTGGTGAACAAAGGGAAAGCAGCAATGTTTAAAGGAAGACGATTCAAGCTCAGCAATCAGGCGCCCACCTGGAAAACAAAGGGAAAACAATTCAAGTTTCAGAGGAAAGGAAGACAATTCAAATGTTGGTAATCAGGCGCCCACCTGGATAACAAAGGGAAAGCAGTAATGTTCAAATGAAGACAGTTCAAGTTCAGCAATCAGGCGCCCACCTGGAAACAAAAGGAAAACAATTCAAGTTTCAGAGGAAAGTAAGACAATTCAAATATTGTAATCAGGCGCCCACCTGGAGAACAAAGGGAAAGCCGCAATGTTGAAAGGAAGACGGTTTAGGTTCAGCAATCAGGCGCCCATCTGGAAATAAAGGGAAAACAATTCAAATATTGGTTGTGAGCACGTAATTTTTGCCACGCTTAAATTACTCCTATAAAATTCATTAGAATTAGGATTTTTCTTTTGTTATTTGAATTTTAGGAATTAATTGCACGATTCAATGCCTTGTTGGCATTTTTGCGTGCATTTTAATTGATATAATTCCAAAAATACAGAATAGTATGCATTTTTAATATTAAAAATAAAGAAAACAACAAAAATGATTCTTTGCATTTATATTTTAATTTTGCCTTAGTTTCCTTTTAAATTAGGATTTAGTCTATTTTTAGAAAATTAATTAGTCTAATTTTGGGAGTTAAATTAGGTGTTGTTAGTTTTAATTTTGCAAAGAAATAAATAAAATAAATAAATAAAAAAGGAAAAGAAAAGAAAAGAAAACAAATTTAAAAAAAGAGAATTAATAAAAGGGATTCAGTCACCAGTCTTTGGGCCAAAAATCTCGAAGCCCAAAACCCCCCTCAAAAACCTGTGTCAAATAAGCCCAATCCCATAAAATACCCGATCCAGCCCCCCTATATACGAACGACGTCGTTTTGGCTCGAGTAATCCAGGCCGTCCATCATCCCCAATCCAATGGTCCAGATTTATTCCATCATTTTAAATAAAAGTGTAATAATACACTTTACAAATTCTAAGACCAAACCTACCCTCCTCGTACATCACCCGTCCATCCCCTGCCACCACCGTCCCCACCGTGTCTCCGCTGTTCGCCGTTCGCCGCTGGCCGAAAATCGCCTCCGCCGGTGCCGAAACTCCAATCAACCCCAAATTTACACCACAGACTCCTCCTTCCCTCCTCTTTCCATATCTCTTATTGGCTTTCCTCGAACATCCCTGGAACGCCTCAAATATGACAAACCCTAGGCGCCGCCACCACCGTGCACGGCGGCGCCGCCACCCAAACCAGTCCAAAATTACACCAAGGCCTCCCCTCACCCTCATCTACTTAAATCCCCAAACTATTTCCCCAAGATACAACCGAAAGGTTTCAAATCCTAGAACTAGGGTTTGCCATCAAACTGTTCGAAGGTCACCAATGTTGGAGTGGTTTTGAAATTGTGTTATGTGTTTGTTCTTGGCAAGAACAAACACATAACATTATTTGAGAACCCAATTCGATTTCAAGCTGTTTCAAATCCCAAAACCAGTGAGTTCCCCAACTTTTTTTTTCTGATGTTAATTTCTCTTTCATGACTGTTGGGTTTCTTGACTAGTTGATTTGGGTTGTTGTTGATTTAGTAGCATGAATTTATTGATTAATCTGTTTCCGTAGCATGAATTTTGATTTGTTGATTTTATTTTAGTTGAGTTTAGTGTCTGATTGCTAATAAATGTTCAGTAAGTCTTTGGATTTTAATTTTGTTTGTCCATTTTTCATTTCCTTTTAGTAATTGTTGTTTTTCATTTAGGATCGTTTATCTTAAAGACAATAAACTCTTTAAATTTTCTGATTTGTTTTTAGTTCAATCTTGACTTGATTCTGTTAGTTTAAATGTTTAGGAGTTAGTTTAATTTTGATTATTTTAAGCATTAGTTGGATTTTCTGTTAGCTTTTATTTGTTTTTAAGTTTTCTATTAGTTTAATTTTATGTTTCAAATCAGTGATTGTTCATTAATTAGCTTATGCAGTAATTGTTGAAAATTAGTTGATCTAAGTTCTTTTGATGTATGATTTTTGATTGATAAATATTCTTTAATCCGGTGTTTAGTTTCAAAGTTAATTAGGCTTAAGTGATTGGTTATAGCTGATAGATTTTAACTAGGGTTAGTAATTTCAGGGGTAGTCAGGGGTATTTTGGGCACTTAAAATGGGTTAGTTTGTTAAGGTTCAGTAATATCAGAATAAAAGTGAGGGTAGTATAGGTATTCCATAGATAGAAAACAAAAATAGAATACCCTAGACTCTTCTAGAATAGGGCTTTAGTGTACATTTCAATAGTTTAGTGGCCATAACTTGAGCAACAAGTCAGAACATTAGGGATTATTGACTAAATTCTGAAATAAAAGGGGGGGGGAGGGGATGAGTGAAAACTTCCAGAACCTTCTGCCCCTTTTTCTGCCTATAAAGGGCATGCCTAGTGCCTTCATAAACAAGTTTGACTTCCCTAAAAAATTTCCCAAACTCTCCAGCTTCTAATTTCCCCTCAAAATCCTCTTCTTCAAATCTAAGTCTCAAATTTGAATTTCAAAATCAAAAGAAGTTCAAATCTGAACTCCTATAGTTCTAGAAACCTTTATTTAGATCTTAAATTCTGTAGAAAAAACCAAAAAAACAATAGAAAACTTTCAAAAAATCCTCAAAATACTGTTCCATTGAAAGCCTTAGGTTAATTTCGATTTTTAGATGTTGATTTACATCTTCTAGCTCAATATTTGGTATATTTGGTGGCTGAAATGATCTGAGTATTCCTGGTTCAATTTCAACTAAATTTGAGTGAAAATCAGAGTGATTTTGGTCAATTTATTGTTGTTACTCTTCTATCATTCCTCCCTGGGTATTGTGGCTTGATTTGGGTTGAAAATTGGCCTTGTGTGATCTGTGTTATTGTTGATCTCGTTGTTGTGATTTGCTGAACTGTTGCTGATCTTATTTCCTTCTTATTTCACTCTAAATTCCAGGTACACATTTGAATCTCCTTGCTGTAACTCAGAGCTTGAAAGTGGAATAAAAATGCTCAACTATTTGCTCTTGAACCATGATTGCCTGGGCTGTGATGTGTTAGTAGATCAATAGGTGTTAATTAATTCACAATTTTCTAGTTTGTATTAACACGACACAATAGGCCATGGGTTGTATAATCATGGACTGTTATTATAGGACCGTTTGTGTATAATTTGGACTGTTGTTTGTATTAACTTTCACTGTTGAGCACTAGCGTAAATACAGAAATTGATGTCAGGTCTTCGTTTGTGGTTAGTAATTGAGCATTAGAAATGATGATTTAGAGTTGGACAGCATGTCCAAGTAGTTTACCATATTCCTACTGTTTTCATAATGAATCCCATCTACTGTTTGTAATTAAATGGGACTGGATATATAGGAGTGTCAGGATTGGATATATGGACTGGATATATGTAAATGGGACTGGACTCGAACTTGAATAGTCATAGTTTGAACTCCAGGTGCTTGTTCAATAGTATTGGCTTCAACATGTTCAACAAATTTTAGCATGATCAGCATGAAATTAGTTATGATTTCAGCATTAAAGTTTCAGCATGTTCAAATTTCCAGGAATTAGTTATGACTTCAGCATCAAATTTTCATTTCAACTCTATAAAGTTAAGAGAATGTGAATCAAACCCAAACAACTATCAAATTTGGATTGGATGCGTTTAATTGATAAACAGTTCCTCCTTGCTGGGCCATGTGTTAGGCCCGACGTTTAGCCCACTTACCCAATAGACAACCTGGCATTTGCTTAGAAACATATTGCCATCATTGGGCTGCTGCAGAAGCCCAGTTACTGGACAACTCCATGTTACAGGACTGGGCCAAATTTTCAAGGCCAACAAATCAAATATCCTTTAAAATTATATTAGGAATATGGGCATTAATTTGCAATATAAATTTAGGTTTTCGAGTTAGGTAGCGGGTTCAAATTAAGAGGGTCATCCCTTTTGTTTGAATTCGGACTTGAACTCGAGGCCCGAATTTATAAATGCAAATTAATTAGGCCCTTGTAGAAATAAAAGAAATAGAAAATCTTAGTTTGCTTTAGGGTGGCCTTTAAATAATAAAAAATGAGATGAGCCTCGCCAAACAAAAATGCAAAACTTGCGGGGCCCTCTTTAAATGTTCCTATTAAAAATACTTAGAATTCGGGGCATGCCGTTTAGCGAATTTTACGGCCCTCTGCAAAGATAATAACCTGTTAGTCGCTTTAGGCATGCTTTTAATAATTTTACCTTCTTAAATATGGGTGTGCATTTCATGCAACCCAAATCCAAATCCAAAAACATTAAATAAGAATGTGTCGAGGATCCGGGTGCATTTCATGTGACGTGATCCAAAACACATTTTTAAACGACGTTCACTTTCTTAAAAATTAACCAAAAGCGGTAAATAATCTTTAAAACTGCACTATAGGATAACATGTATAAAAATCAGATTTTAGCCATTTATAATAAGTTAAGCGACCGTGCTAGAACCACGGGATCCGGGGGTGCCTAACACATTCCCTCAGGTCAACAGAATTCCTTATTCAGAATTTCAAGTTTGCAGACTCCAATTGGGAAGTCGACAATTTTCCTCGATTTGGGATTTAAGTTAAACCGGTGACTTGGGACACCAAAATCCAATCCTATCCCAAGTGGCGACTCTAAAACTAAATAAATAATCCCATTTCGAATAATGTCACTTTAAATAAAAAAACTCCCTTATACTTTATCCTTCGGGGTAGGTGTGTAAAAAAGGAGGTGTGACATTGGTAATCAGGCGCCCACCTAGAGAACAAAGGGAAAGCAACAATGTTCAAAGGAAGACGGTTCAAGTTCAGCAATCAGGCACCCACCTGGAAAACAAAAGGAAAACAATTCCAGTTTTTGAGGGAAGAATACTATTCAAATGTTGGTAATCAGGTGCCCACCTAAAGAACAAAGGGAAAGCAGCAATGTTCAAAGGAAGACGGTTCAAGTTCAACAATCAGGCGCCCACTTGGAAAATAAAGGGAAAACAATTCAAGTTTCAGAGGAAAGGAAGAAAATTCAAGTGATGGTAATCTGGCGCCCACCTGGAGAACAAAGGGAAAGCAGCAATGTTCAAAGGAAGACGGTTCAAGTTAAGCAATCAGGTGCCCACCTAGAAAACAAAAGAAAAACAATTCCAGTTTCAGAGGAAAGGAAGACAATTCAAATATTGGTAATCAGGCGCTCACCTGGAGAACAAAGGGAAAGCAACAATGTTCAAAGGAAGACGGTTCAAGTTCAGCAATCAGATGCCCACCTGGAAAACAAAGGGAAAACAATTCAAGTTTCATAGGGAAGGAATACCATTCAAATATTGGTAATCAGGCGCCCACCTGGAGAACAAAGGGAAAGCAGCAATGTTCAAAGGAAGACGGTGTAGGTTCAGCAATCAGGCACCCACCTGGAGAACAAAGGGAAAAAAATTCAAGTTTCAGAGGGAAGGAATACAATTCAAATGTTGGTAATCAGGCGCCCACCTGGAGAACAAGGGAAAGCAGCAATGTTCAAAAGAAGACGGTTCAAGATCAGCAATCAGGTGCCCACCTGGAGAACAAGGGAAAACATTCAAGTTTCGAGGAAAAAATGTGTAAGTATTGGCAATCAGGCGCCCATCCAGAAAACAAGGAGAAGCTAGTCCAAGTTTCGAAGGAAGACATTTCGAGTATTGACAATCGGGCGCCTACCTGGAGAATAAGGGAATTCACTTCAGAATGCAATTCAAGTCAGCAACAAAAGAAACTCGCAGCAAGAATGTGAGGTAACAGTCCGAGATGATCAACGGAAGTTAGTCACAATCTAGAACAAAAAGAAAGAGAAAGGAAAGAAGTGAATCCAAATACAGAAGTTGATGAAAGATGTGGGCTGCTCAAGACATGACTGAAGTCACAAGTATGGTATGTTCGATTTGATCCGAAAAGCTGAAGAAGAATTAACTAGCACCTGTAACTAGCGAGCGTCAAGGTTCAAATCCAAAGTCTGCATGAAGAACCATTCAAAACTCAAGATCAAGCTTTAGAAGACTTATAGATAGGAATCTTGTAACTCGTAGTTGACAGGCTTAGCTAGTCTTTTTCATTTTTCGATTTTTGATGTAATAACAGGACTGCAGACCGGAACCTCGGCGGAACGGAACCTCGACCGGCTCTCCACCTCAGTATACTCCATCACTATTTCTACTTCTGAACTACACGTGGCATGTTTCCTTTATAGCCAAGGATATGTAGGAAGCTCACATACCATGGCTCGATCACATTCCCCTTTCTCTTAGTTTTGGTCTCCCTAAATAAGGGTCGGGTCAAAAAACATGTCTAGTCGTTCTTTGTCTGAAAATACTTCGTGTTTCCAGTCAAAGAGGAGTAGTTGTAGATATGTGATTTTTGACCCTCCCCAAAATTTTTTGTATTTTAGCATGTAAATATCTAATTTAGGCCTAATATCTTTATTTCAACTAATTTTGACTCTTTAATTCATTTGTCAAAAAAAAAATTACAAAAAAATATTTTAGTTTACGTATCTTTCATAAATTTAAACTAAAAAATATACAAAAATAGTACCTTATTTATATTTTTATAATATCTTGAAAATACAACAAAAAAAATAGTTTCATGTTTTAATATAGTTTAGTTTAATTAATTAGGATTGGTTTTTGCATCGTATAGAATTTTTATCTTATATTAAATGGAGTCAAATAAGATGTTGGACCACAATTTTAGGAATCTTAGAGCCCCATTTTTTGCCCAATTCAGATTAGCCCATTAATCCCAGTACCCAATACCCACTAATATAATCCTAGGGACCCTTTTACACTCTTCTTGGGAACAAAATAAAAGACACCCTAGACCTAACGCAAAAAACAGGGATAGACTTCATGAATCCGCCGTTGCCATGATTTTCAGAAGAAAGAAACAAGCCTAGGAGACCTTTAATCAGCTGTTACACCCACGGAGCCCACCTTCTTCTTCTTCATGAAGATTGAACCTAAGACAAAACCATAGAGACAGCTAAAAAATCCGTCGTAGACCTCTACAAATGAGCCCCCCCACCCCCTATCCGAAATCGATCTTCTTCTTTGAACCTAGTCAAAACCCTATGAACCTAATAGAGAGAAGAAAAAGTTGTAGACATAAGCTGTTGAACCTAATACACAAAAGGGAAGTTAAAAAATCTAAAAGAAAAAAAAAACTAAGTGAGGGGGACACGATAGCACATAAAAAGGAACCAAGTTAAAAAATCATGACTGCTCTTTCTTTGGCTTGAAGCTTTAGCCGCAGACCTTCAAAAAAGGGGCTCTCAATCTCCTTGATCTCTTGGGGACACACACAACAACACACACATAGATACAAATGGGAGGACGGTCGTTCCATATTCAAAACAAACTCCTTCATCTTCTTAAACTGAGAAACGACCCCCACAAACACGAACAGTACGCAGAAACAAAGCAAATCCGAGGTGCTTATTCGAGGTCCGTTTTTGAATTTTGTCACTGTTCCGGTAAGTTTCAAGGTCGTCGAAGGACGTAGTTCTAAGATTTCCGGTGAGGTTTTCATGTTCACTCATTGGCGCTGACATAAGTTTGAGATTATAGATTTCTATTTTTTTAGATTTGCTTCGGTAGCTTTGTAGTTATTTGTTTCTCTTTCAATTGGTGCTTCTTTAGCTTTGCAATGTTTATTCTGTTATTAATATTACCTAATCTTGCTTTTGTAGCTTCATATTTTGTTGTTCTTAGGTGAAGAAGTTAACGTTGCCTAGTTTTGCTATTCTTTTGTCATTTCTCATGGATAACATATCTAGGAATGCACGTTTGTGTTCAATCAAAGCTCAGGATTGTTTAGTTTTGCGTTATGATTAGGTGCCTTATATTTGATACTTAATTGAAGAGATGTTGATCGGTCTTTTTGCTGTAGAACCTTTTTGGGTAGTGAACTATAAAGGATTTAATATTTGTAGATAGATGCTCTAAAAATTTGTCCTTGATGCCTCTAACTTATCTCAAATTAGTACAGGACAATATTATAAACACTCGTAGCATGATTTAAGCGTGACTTAATTTATGCTCGTGATTGTGTACACATTCGCGTGACATGATTACAATTTTAAAAACAAAACCGGAGTATGCGTTCGCACAACTTTGGCCAAACTTTTCTTAATAATAATAAATCATTATTAACTGTGGACACGTTTGCGTGATATGATTTTTGACGCGCCAAACAAATGGATACACGTACTCCTGACCTATTTCAAGATAATTTCTTAATTAAAAGAGGAAAATGCATATAGGTTCTAAAATCAGTAATCAAACAATTTGCTTAGGCCAAGTGTGATCAAAGCGACCGTGCTAGAACCATGAAACTCGGGAGTGCCTAACACCTTCTCCCGGATTAACAAAATTCCTTACCCGGATTTCTGTGTTCCATATCGTAATTAGAGTCAACTTTTCTCGATTCAGGATTCTAAACTGGTGACTTGGGACACCATAAATTATCCCAGGTGGCGACTCTAATTATAATAAATAATCATGTTTTGATTGTCACTTAAATTAAAAAAAACTCCCTTATACCCTAGCGGGGGTAGTAAAAAGAAGGTGTGACAAGTACAAGGCATGCATTTTGGGATTAAGGTTAGATATAGATATGGGAGTCCAGGAAATTTTGGTTTTGGGAGATTCGAATCTTTTGGTGCACCAGATTCAGGGAGAATAGGAGACTCGGCATTTAAAGCTCATACCGTATCGACAATATTTGCATGGTCTTTGTCAACGGTTCTGATCAATAGAATTCAGGCATATTCCAAGGATCCATAATGAGGTTGTCGATGCCTTGGCTACCTTGGAATAAATGTTGCACTATCCGGACAAAGCTTATGTTGACCCTTTGCATATTCAAGTTCGTGATCAGCATGCCTACTGTAATGTGGTTGAAGAAGAACTCGATGGTGAACCATGGTTCCATGATATCCGGGAATACATTAAGATGGGGGTATATTCGGTACAGGCCAACATGTGATCAAAAGAGAACAATTCAACGTTTGTCCAGTGGAATTTTCTTGAGCGGGGTATTTTTGTACAAGAGAACTCCAGATCTTGGGATGTTAAGGTGCATAGATGCTAAGCAAGCCATGACTATCATGACCGAAGTGCATTCCTGAGTTTGCGGGCCACATATGAGTGGGTATGTTTTGGCAAAGAAAATTCTTCGAGCAGGGTATTATTGGCTTACCATGGAACGAGATTGCATCAGCTTTATGCACAAGTGTCATTAATGTCAGGTACACGGTGATTTGATTCATTCTCTGTCGTCTGAGTTGCATATAATGTCCGCACCTTGGCATTTTATTGCTTTGGGCATGGACTTCATTGGACCAATTGAGCTAGCGGCATCAAATGGGCACAGGTTCATTCTGGTGGCCATCGATTATTTCACTAAGTGGGTTCAAGCTATGACTTTCAAATTTGTGACCAAAAAGGCAGTGGTCGATTTTTTTCATTCAAATATCATTTTTCGGTTTGGAATCCCTAAGGTAATCATCACGGATAATGGTGCTAATCTTAACAGCCATTTAATGAAAGAAGTATGCCAAGAGTTTAAGATTACGCATCGAAATTCCACTCTGTATCTCCCCAAGGAAAATGGAGTTGTTGAGGTGGCTAACAAGAACATAAAGAAGATACTTTGGAAGATGGTGCAATATTCTAGGCAATGGCATGAAAAATTATCCTTTGCTTTGCTGGGTTACAGCACTACAGTTTGCACTTCAGTAGGTGCAACTCCTTATTCATTGGTATATGGTACTGAAGGGGTGATACCCGCGGAAGTTGATATTTCATCCCTTCGAATTGTTGCTAAAGTAGAGATTGATGATGATGAGTGGGTCAAAACACATTTGGAGCAATTAATTTTGATTGACAAGAAAATATTGGCAGCAATGTGTCATGGCCAGTTGTATGAAAAGATAATGGCAAGAGCATATAACAAGAAGGAGAGGAAATTTGAAGTGGGTCAGCAAGTATTGAAATGCATCCTTCCATATCAGGCTGAAGCAAAAGGCAAGTTTGCCCCAAATTGGCACAAGCCGTTCGTTGTAACAAGAGTGTTGTCCAATAGTGCTTTGTATTTAACATATATAGAAGATAAATGTGTAGATATGGCTATCAATTCTAATGCAGTCAAAAGATATTATGTATGATTTCTTTGGTTTAAATTGTGTTGTTTGTACTTGGCATGTTTTAAAGATTGGAATGACGAAGGCATTTTATTCTGCTATCTAAACATTTTATCCTTCGTTACCCTTTTTGAGCCTTATTTATTTTCTTTCATACCCCTTCTTGGGAATCGAAGCAAAGTTTAGAAGGACATATATAGAAAATATAAATTAAAAAAAAAGATAAAAGAGGAAAAGAGAAGAGAAAAAGAGAAGAGAAAAAGAGAAAGAGAAGAATGGTAAAAGAGTAAAGAATATAAATAAAAGAAGAAAAAGAAAGAAAAAAAAAAGAGAAAAGTAACAAAAGCAAAACATTCCTATGTCATAAACTATGTTCGACCTGATTCCTTTAAAGGATATGTAGGTAGCCTCACGGTTCGGTCCCATCAAATAAAACTCAAAAGTCCCCAAGTAAAGAAACTGGGGCAGAAGTTGCGGTTTTTAAGAGGTCTGATTCCAAAAGTTGTAATTTTGAACCCATTCCAGTTGTTTTGAGCCTTTATGATGTCCTTTCTTTCTAACCCTATCCAAAAGCCTGCATTACGGTCCAAAGAAAGACCTTCCGATCAATCTTTGAGAATGTCAAGTCAAGCGAGATAGAGGTATGATTCGCATAAGGGGCAACACTCTGTTCTGCACAAGAAAAATGAATAAATGAGAGTCTTATTGGTGAAAACCCTCACGGGCACCGTAAGGCGATGGAAAGATGAAAGAAATTAAAATGAGAGTCTTATTGGTGAAAACCCTCACGATCACCGTAAGACAACAGTGAATTGAGAGATGAACAAATGAGAGAGGTTTGTTGGTGAAAACCCTTTAGGGTGCCACAAGCCAAATATGGTTAGTGACTTTGCTAAGAGATTGGATTATGGAAACTTTGGGGCATAAAGTATGAAGACTAAAAGGTGATTGGTTGAACGAGCTAGGATAATTAATTTGAAATGCATGTCATGATCATTAGTGCCAGCTGCCTCACTCAGATAAGTCTCTTTTCCTTTTTTCTTCCTCAAACAATCATCTTGTTTCGAATTTTCTTCTTTATTCCTAACTCTCGAAGCCATTGCATTTCATTTTCTTTGGGGTCTACTTCTCTAAGGTTTTTCCAAATTTTAGCCTTGTTAAGCAAGTAAGAAAGGATTTCAAAGCTTATTACCAACTTTCAAATTGCACAAAGGAAAGTGCGGCCAAAGCATACCAGAAATAGCATGATGCAAAATGGAAAATAAGGTGTTAGTGGAAGTTCAAGTGGTCGAGTGGTTTCATAAATTTTGGGGAAAATACAGAGGTTCAATATAAAATGTAAAATAGCAGGTTGAGTGTAGGGCACTCGGGTCATTCAAGGTCCTGTGGTTGAGGTTCAATCAAAGGGTCAAACAATTATTTGCCAGTCCAAGGCAGCTAATCAGAACAAAGCATGGCAGTGGAAAAACCACCTTCAGCAAGATTGTCGCAAAATAACCACCACATTTTCAAACTGATAAGATTTTCTTTGATTAAAATAGGGGCAGGAAATTTTATTTGTTCTGGAGGAACCCTCCGTAAGGAAATCATGTGCCAGACAGGTTCGAACGTTAACCCTCAGGACCCTCCTGGATAATGGGATTTAGTTTTAATTTTTCAGGACCCTCCTGGATAACGGGATTTAATTTAAAGTTTTCAGGACCCTCCTGGATAATGAGATTTAATTTAAAGTTTTCAGGACCCTCCTGGATAATGGGATTTAGTTTCAAGTCTTTAGGAGCCTCCTGGATAATGGGATTTAGTTTCAAGTTCTCAGGACCCTCTTGGATAATGGGATTTAGTTTTTAAGTGCTCAGGACCCTCCCGGATAATGGGATTTAATTTCAAGTCCTCAGGATCCTCCTGGATATTAGGGTTTAGTTTCAAGTTTTTAAAACCTTCATAGATAATGTGATTTAATTTTAATTTTCAGGTCCCTCCTAGATAATGGGATTTAGCTTTTAAGTTCTTGTAGCTCTTTTGGATAATATGATTCGGTTAATACTTACAGATGTTCCCAGTATCAAACTGGGCAGAAAAATTTCTTTTGTTTTGTTGTGGCAGGTGCTCACCTGGATAACAAGGGAACATATTTCAAGTTTTTGCATCAGGCGCCCACCAAGATAATAAGGGAATACATTTCAAGTTTTTGCATCAAGCGCCCACCTGGATAACAAGGGAATACATTTCTAGTTTTCGCATCAAGCGCCCACCTGGATAACAAGGGAATACATTTCAAGTCTTTGCATCAGGCGCCTACCTGGTTAATAAGGGAATACATTTCAAGTTTTGCATCAGGAGCCCACCTGGATAACAAATGAATACATTTCAAGTTTTTGCATCATACACCCACCTGGATAACAAGGAAATACATTTCAAGTTTTTGCATCGGACGCCCACCTGGATAACAAGGGAATACATTTTA
Organism: Nicotiana glauca; assembly: GCA_026770625.1. Classification (NCBI taxonomy): domain Eukaryota; kingdom Viridiplantae; phylum Streptophyta; class Magnoliopsida; order Solanales; family Solanaceae; genus Nicotiana; species Nicotiana glauca. The sequence continues at coordinate 20,804 of MU665329.1, forward strand.
ATTTTGCATCAAGCGTCCACCTGGATAACGATGGAATACATTTCAAGTTTTTGCATCAGGCGCCCACCTGGATAACAAGGGAATACATTTCAAGTTTTAGCATTAGACGCCTACCTGGATAACAAAGGAATACATTTCAAGTTTGCATAAGGCGCCCACCTGGAGAACAAGGGAATACGGTTTAAGTTTTGGCAAATTAGGCGCTCACCTGGAGAACAAGGGAATACAGTTCAAGTTTTGGCAATCAGGCGCTCACCAGGAGAATAAGGGAATACAGTTCAAGTTTTGGCAATCAGGTGCCCACATGAAAAACAAGGGAATTCATTTCAGAATTCAATTTGAGTTAGCAACAAAAGAAGCTCGCCTCGAGAGTGCGAGTCAATAGTTCAAGATGCACAACAGAATTGCAGAAGCGGCAATATCAAGTTTGAATATGCGTAGATAGGATTTCTTGTAATTCATAGATCATAGTTTAGCCTAGCTTCTTTTTATTTTGTCTCGGTGTAATAAGGAGTTCAGCAAGCAGTAGTAGCAGCAGCAACAGTAAAATCACAGCTTCCCAGTAGTCCCAGCTACCAAAACTTCCCAAACTACACTGACCTAATTCCTTTATAGCCAAGGACATGTAGGCCATCTCGGAAGCAAGGTTCGGTCAGATCTTTCAAAAATGCTTCCCACGGAGTATCCAAATGGGCAAAAAACGCTCGTATCCACTCACTTTATCTTTTCCCGAAAATTCTTTGTATTTCCGAGCAAATAGGGGCAGCTGTAAGCAAGTGATTTTTACCTTATATGAAATAATCCTACAAATTAAAGAAATGGTTTTTTTTTCCCAATAGTTTGCAATGTTTTAGGATTTTGTAGGGATTTTTGGTTATATTGTTTGTATTTTTGTGCATGTTTACTTTTATTAAAAATTATGAAAAATATCTTGCATTGTATTTTAGGCTTTGCGTTCACATTTTAGGATTAATTATCTAGTTAATTACTTTATTAAAAATAAAATAAAAAATGGCACATTTTTGCATTCGTAGCTTTTAATTTTGGATTATTAATTTTCTCTTTTAATTTAGGATCAATTAATTTTTTTATAAATACTATAGTTGGATAATTAGTTTAATTTTATAATTTAAATTAATTTAGGAACTTAATTTAGATTTTAAATTAATTAGAGAAAGAAAAAAAGAAAATAAAGAAAAAGGCAATTAAAAAAAGAGAGAGCTGTTTTAGACTTGAAATTGGGCTTGTCCACACCCAAATTTTCCCCAATTCAGCCCAAATCCCACCCCCAACTCAACCTCAGATTCAAGCCCAAAATTAGCCCATCCGGTCCAGGTCCCCCCATTAAACTAAACGACACCGTTTCCATGATCGGTGAATCCCATTCATTGATCTCGTTTGATCGAATGGATGGGAACTAACCTTCTCATTGATATAAAACTATCTAAAAACCCTTCAATCCCCTCTCCCCCATTCGAACCATGTCCCTCACTCTCACCTGCAACCAAACCCTAGAACCCTAGCCGCCTAAAAAAACTCACCGCCTCTGCCGCTAACCACCACCAAAAATCGCTTCACGGCGGTTCCGGTGCTCCAAACACCCCAAAATTAACACCCCATGGTCTCATTTCCCTCCCATTTGTGAATCCACAAAACTTTTCTCCAAAATCCTCACCCAAATCCTCAACTCTTAGATCTAAAAATCATATTCTAAACCCTAGTTCACCCAAGTCCACCCAAAACATCATCACATAGTATCCTCCTTCCCCTCGACCTTAATAACTCACGGATTTTCCCAAATAACCCCGCAAAATTCTGTAATTTCAAATCCAAGGCTAGGTTTTGTCCGGTTCAAAGTTGCTGGTTCAATTTTTGTTTGAAATCCAAAGCCCTTTGCTATTTTCCTTCGAAGATTAGGCTTCCAGAAGTCTTTTCTTTCAAGAAGATCCGGTCAAAGCCATGCAAGACCGGATCCCTTGAAGGAAAAGATCTTTGTTGGTTAGTCAAGGCGGAGACGGACCTCAAAGCTTAGTTCGTTTATTGTTTTCCAGTCCGAATGGTAAGGTATCATCATTTTACCTCTCCATTTCTTTTTTTCCTCTCTTCTTCAAATGTCGAGTCAATGTTCTTCCTAGATTGATTTTCAGTTTTTAAATCGTCTATTATTTGGACATGGTTTATTAGTAATTTTGTTTTATGGTGCATCAGTTTGTTCATTTTGGTTTCAGAATCACTTTAGTTGTTTGTGCAGGTTTCATTTAAGGTTTACTAATTTGGCTTAGCTCATGATTAATTTAGCCTAAGTTTTGAGTTAGCTTCTTTTTTTTTGTCATAAGTCATTAGTTCCCTTTTTGGTTTCTCTAACTGCATGATTGGCATGAATTATTAGTTATTTATTTTTAATTAATGCATGATTAGTTTAGGTTCAGTGTTATTCAAGTTGTTGGATGGTTTGTTTACCCGTCTGCCTAGGTATTGTGAAGTTTCTTATAAACTTGGCCTGTTAGAAGTTAGGATTATTTTAAATTTTCAGATGATTATGTTTTTGTTTGATTTGTTTTACTAATATTGACCCATTTGCCTGTGTTTGCCTAGGTTTGTAAATTGTTAGAAACTCCTAGGGTGTTAATTGAACATATGAAAACTTATGAGGGTAATTTCAAAAATGGGAAATAGGTTTTTTGGAAGAGAAGCTTCTATAATTTGGGGCAGCTGGCTCAATTTTGGCTAGCACAAATGCTAAAACGAATCAAAAGCTGCTAACTATCCCAATTCTGTTAAAAAAGATAATATGTGAGGGAATAATTCTCATTTTATTTTCAACATCACATGGCACTCTTAAGGGCTATATATAGACCATTTCTTTCACACATGCCACGCCCCAACCTCGGGAGGCGCGACCGGCGCTCAATCAAGTGAACCCGACTGAGCAAGCCTAACCGAATACTTTCTACCCCAACTCAATATGAATACGGAACTTATTCCTTTGATTAATTTAGACGATAATACACGGTGTATACCACATTACTGATTCATTTCATATCATAAAAATTTACCGTACATAAGCTAGCTTCAAGGATTCTATTAGAGTTACAGCTTAAGGAGTTCACGAGTTTAGGATCACAACATATACATATAGTGGACTCCCCGAACCCCCGTACATAACCCACACTAGTGTCTTTGGAGCCTCTAAGGATACAACAGATAAGCATGACTACGCCGGCAACAAGGCCCCGGCTATACCTTAAAAGTGAAAAGCTGTAAATGACAAAAGGTACATCATATAGCCCCATGGAATAAAAGGGGTTCACCGAGACTTCGAGTAGAAAAATGCTCTGCTACACACGGTCGGCACTATCCGCTATGGAGCCACCTACAATCATAACACGAATGTAGCGCCCCCGGCAAAAGGGATGTCAGTACATTTGAATTGTACTGATATGTATAACTAAACACCATTTTACTAGAAAGAACTATCAAATAAATACAAGCAATTAATACGGGCAAATCAAGAAACAATTCATATAATCTTTCATACAATTTCCACAACATAGATTTGGGCATATC
>MU665329.1:32995-43193 GCA_026770625.1 Nicotiana glauca
AATGGAACTTTAGGACTTATTAGTCCCTATGGAAGAATTTTCTTATGGCCAAATATTGTCAGAGAGTCCTCCTGTTATGAAGTAATAGTATTCGGGTCAATAACAATCCTGGAATGCCATGTACAAGATCAAAAGGTGGGAGTAAAAAAAATACTATAAAAGGCCGGAAGAGGTGAAGTGTTCTTCTGGTTTGACAATTGGTCTAAGCTTGATCCTCTTTGTGACTACCTTCCTCCGGGTCATAAACCTAATAACTTTAAGCTCTTGAAAATGCTATTGGACAATCAAATTAACTAGAAAGGTTATGATCAACTTCTTCCATAACATATTATGCTTAAAGTCAATAGTTGACATATCCAACTGAAATCAACTACTCCGAATAAAGCAATATGGAGTGCAGATAACTGAGGGGCTTTTTCAGTGGCCTCAGCCTGGCATTTGTTTAGAAAAAAGCAACTAAAGACTTGGGTTAATACTATGAATTGGAAGAAAGGTATATTCCTTCAAGATGAACTTCATTGTATGGAGGGCTTTGAGAGACAAGATACTAACTAATGCGAGAGTTTCTAAGTTGGTTTATTCCATATCCTTTAGATTTTATTGTTGTGGTTCCCTAGGAGTAGAAAATATTGATCATTTCTGCACTAGCTCATTCGCAAAGAATATATGAAAATTATTATGTGGTCCTATGGGAATTGCATATAGTGATATATCTTTCATACAACTTATGGTTAATTGGTGGAGGTGCAAGGTAAATAATCTTGTCTAGGCCTTCATTATTAACTGTTTTCCTTCCATTGCTTCTTGGGAAATCTGGAGAGTTAGGTGCAATGCCGAATATGATAATGTTAGAGCTAATGTGAGAAGATCTCTTTCTTTGATTGCTTTCTCTATTGCACAACTGGTGAACAGTCAATTTCAGGAAGTTCAGTTGTGTCCACATTGGGATGATATCAATCAACTAATGAGGAGCTCAATTCACTTTGAAAAATCCATGGTGGTTAAATGGATAAGGCCTACTATTTCCTTTCTCAAATTGTACTCTAATGGTAGTTGTAAAGAAGGAAATTGTGGTGGTGGAGGTGTGATTAGGGACAAAAAAAGGCTACCTAATTTTTTCCTACTCCTTTTCTCTAGGCACAGTTACTAGCAACTCACTCTTCATTATGGCATAAAATGGTGTCTGTTAAATGGAGTGCAAAACATCAATGCTAAGAGTGATTCCAAATTGCTTGTTGATTATGTGAATAGACAGGTGTACAATTTTCTGGAGGATATCTAAAGAAGTTGGGGAGCTTAAAGAATTCAAGATTTAGTCAAGCTATAGTCTTACGCATTGTTACAGAGAGGAAAATCAAGTTTCCCATACACTTGCCAATTATGACCATACTCTTATTCATTCTAAAAAGTTCATGAATTTGTTGAACTTCCTCCTCAAGTTAGAGGCCTGATGAATATGGATAGATGGTCTTTCCCTTCCTTTTGAATGATCAGATTGAAAACTCTTTATTTTAACAATTAAAATTCATTGATGAATTTCTGGGTGGGGGNAAGGAGAGAGAGAGAGACAAAGAAAGAGAGAGAGAGAGAGAGCAGATGGAGATTCCCTATTCAACTCCTAATATAAAAGAATACTCATTAATACTAATTTGTATACAATTGGTAAATTGAATATGCCTATGTAATTAAGTGAAAACTTGATTAGGGAGGGTAATAAAGTTTCATATATAATATATGAAGGTAAAATTAACTTAAATAGCGGTTACTTAATTGTTTAAACTAAAAATAGCCAACATATGTACAATTCATACGAAATATATGTATAACCATGTATAATCAATATATAATTTATGCAAATCGATTAAAAAAAGGATTGTTACACAAATAGCCGGTCAAATTTAATGTTTACTTTTTCTATCCGGTGTACATATACTACACAATTAAAAACGTAAATTATACATATATATTATACATATCCGGTTATTTTTAATTTAATAGATTATATGGGCAGCTATTTTGGTTAATTCTTCAAAAATAAATAATAAATTCGGCCGGCTATTCTTGTAAAACATTTTTGGCTGAGCGGCCAACTTTGTCAAAAGCCCAATTTTGAAACCCTAGGAATCGAACTGGGCCTTCAGCCCATTTATCGAGCAAATGCAAACGCCAGCAGATCACATATATAGCTCTATTTTAAAACGAGTACTCCTCTAGGGTTTTAAGTTTTTCTCTGCAGACCTTCTCCGCCGTATACCCCATTCCCCTATCCCCTTGAATCGAAAATGGTGAAAGGACGCCAAGGAGAGCGCGTCAGGTATTGAATCTTCTTAAACGTCCTCCATTACATTCATCTGCTCAATCTCATTTTTCACACCGTTTTTTTTTTCTGTCTGTAGACTCTATGTCAGAGGAACCGTTCTTGGATACAAAAGGTAACTTACTCTCACTATCTGAATATTAATGTCGATTTCATACGATCGAGTATCTGAAATTGCTTAAACTGCGTGTTAGGTCCAAATCAAACCAGTACCCAAGCACTTCGTTGATTCAGATCGAGGGAGTGAACACTAAGGAGGAAGTGGATTGGTACCTCGGAAAGCGCATGGCCTACATCTACAAGGCTAAGACAAAGAAGAATAACTCTCATTATCGCTGCATTTGGGGTAAGGTTTGCAGGCCTCATGGAAACAGCGGCGTCGTCAGAGCCAAGTTCAAGTCTAACTTGCCACCTAAGTCTATGGTACATTTCTGTTATTCGTAGTTTTTGTATTTAGTTGCATTATTATTTTACGGTTTTCTCTTTCTGATTAACTGAGTTTTTTTTTTCTGTAACTCTTTCAGGGATCTAAGGTCAGGGTTTTCATGTACCCAAGCAATATATAAGGTAGCCTCTTTACTTGTCCACTGTTTTAACTGAATCGTATGTGTTTATGTTAGTGTTTTCTATGGTCACTGTGTCCATTAAATTGTGTGCTTGAGTTTCTATGTATTTGAACCTTGGCCTATATTAATCATTTTATCAAACTTAGTACTGATTTTATTGTCATTATGTGATAAAAGTAATTACTTACTGTAAAAAAAAAAGAGAAGTATGTAACAAATTTTGTTCTTAATTATGTCAAATAAGAACACCTGAGTGGAAATCCAAAATGAGGTGCACTGATTAAAGATGGAATAACTGAATTAATATGTGAGAGATGATTAGCTAATAGATAACAGTTTAAAGAACTTTTTTGTTGTTGATGTTATTTAATATATTTCTGGTCATTCCTCATCAGCTTAGGCACAAAATAATCTGGATATTACTTGTCTCAACAAAACACCCAAAACCAGAGTTTTGTGATATAGATATTTTCAAACCTCAAAACCAGATGACCCCTTAGTGTGTCCGTTGTCTGTTTTGTAGTTGGGAGAAAGGAACTATCTATCTGTTCTTTAGCGCTCGTGGCATGTTTGTTAGGTTCTGGCTGCCTAAGAGGCCCTGCATTGTGAAGGTAGTGATCACACAATACAGATGTTACTTGTTAGATCTTACAAGTATCAATATTTTAGCAGTAATATTTTATGATCCAGTTTAGGACATGATAGTGTGGAAGAGGTTTTATTGGTATTTATCTGTCCACATTGTTAGTCATAACAAGTGGGTATCATATGTGATGAAATTTTTTGGCTATAATCTTGGTAGCTAAGTTTCTGTCTGGCACAGATTAAGTAAATCAAAACCACTAGAGGGCGAGGGGCCATACCAGGTGGCATATGTAGTGGTAAATAGGTAGTTACACCTGAGTTGCATGTATAAGAGATGGATGTCTTGTTTGAAAAGAGGGTGGTGGGTTTCCGATAGATGAACACCATATGTAAGACTTTAGGGGCAACATTGAGCCAAGGGATATATATACATGGTAGAACTGAATGCCCATCCAATATTCATCTGCTAAGTTGTAAGGGGTGGTTAGTGTGTAAGACTTTAGGGGCTGCACCAATGCGAAGGGATATAGAACATGAATGTACAGCAATATTCATCTGCTAAGTCGGAAGTTGTGGCTGATGTGTATGTTTTCAGTTGGAGAAATAAATAAGATGGTTGCATATGTTGTAAATGCTACACCAGGACATCATCCATGAACACTTGAGGTCCAGCCTGTTGATAGGAGGATGCAAGGATTCTTATACACTATTGCAGAAAGAGGTAGATGAATAGCTTGCTAAGACTTGGGGGGTATTCCAAGGCAAATACACTATTGCAGAAAAAGGTAGCAAGTAGATAGTTTGATATAGTACGTGAGTAAGTAGATATTTGTTGGCTGATTGCTGTTAGTTTTTTTGTATACGAGTACCAATTGGTCTATCCTCAATAAAATTATTTCTGGCTTATCAAAAGGATATGGTTCTCAGTTGTATGATGCTATCTTTGTTAGCTGTTTCGTATCTATGATCATTTCTACACTTGAGGGTAGAAGAATTTAACCTGTTCTTTGGTACTCATGTTTTGAATGACATAGTTACTTAAGGTTGTTTTGACAACAAAAGTGTATAGGCTCTTGAATGGTGGTTGTCTAGATATTAGCTGCTTCATTTACATTTGTCTACATGTTGATAATATTTGAATGCTTTTTGATGTTATTGCCTATTTACATGTGCAGTGAGGCATCATGGAGTCGATGATAAGATCAAGGCCTTTGGATGCTTTGGAAGGCTTTATGCCTGATCAAGGATGTCTGATTGAAGGATCTTCAGTTTTACTAGTTAAGACTTAAATTGTGGCTTGTGCTTAGTGGACGTTACATTCTTAGTGTTTTGCTTATCACTTCTGAGTAATACTGGAGATTCAAATCTAATTAGATGTGGCTAGTTTTACTCATGGGGTTCCCTATAATGTTTTGTTTGTTTTTGAATCTATCTGCGAAGTTCGCTAATTTGGTTTTACAACTGAATGGCTGCAATGTAGTTGGGTGGCAATTTTTCACTTTGATTCTTGCTTGAGAGTTGAATTTGTTTAATCCTAATATCCTACATTAATCTGCGCGTCCTATCCAGTTTAATATTAAGTATCCTTACAATATGTGTTAATCCATAGTTTGGATTACGTTGGAAAATGTATTTCTTTACTTAATTATACAATGTAAAGCGAGAAAATCTAGTATTCACTTGTTTGAAATGGAAAAAAAATGAATTAACAATTTCCCTTCAAATGTTGTGTGCATTATAGCAGGACTTGAGTTGAATTCTTATCTGTTAAAAATTTTCTTGCAGTAGATATACAGAAAATGTGGCCTGTAATAACTTCCCGTCTTTGTAAACTAATGCAGTCATGCCGCTATCTATGTCGGATTACTTTGAGTATCTGCTCTAAATTGGTTGCTTCTAGTTTAGACATAAGAAAGAATATTGCTCCAAATTCCGATTATATAATTACTCTGTGGGAAAGTTGAGTAATCACTCGTTCTCATGGCCTGAATAATTTGATTAATCAGTCTAATAAATCTGGCGCAGTATCGACCCTGTGCACTCTTGGCAGTGGGGTTTAAGTGATGACTTTCTAAAGGGACACTAGATGATGAACAATAACTACAAGTGCGAGCAACACTATTTAGGCAGGACTGTTCTTTGTAGGTAAGGCTCGAAGGTAAGTATTTACGCGCATAATATTAACTTATCATGATTTTGAATAAGGTTAGAATACATATTAATTAACTGTGGTAAAGTGATCGAATGCTATGTGCATTTATTTGTTTGGAGTAATATTGAGATGATAGATTCCTTTTTTTTTTTTGTTTAATCGTGATGTTCTGATTAACTTGTGCACACCCATCACACCCTTGAATGCAAAAACATGTACAAATTTCCCCAGCTGAAGAAGCTCATGCTTCAAATGGCAAAATAATTTCGAGATATTACAGGTGCTATCAGCTATGGATGGCCTTGCATTTGCAAATCTGAACCAAGGAAGTAGGTGTTTGTGTAGGTCGTGTTAATTCGGATTTTTTATTTACCAAATATCCAAATGTAAAGTTAATAGGAAAGACCAAACATGTCAAAGTGGAAAACGAGTCATATATAAACAATTATCACATTTAATTTCCTTCTCTCTCTTTACAAGTAACAATATGAGGAATACTTTAGTAGACCCTTATGCCTATAGTAAAATCAAAATAGAATGCTTTCCGCTGTCAGAAACCAATAGTTACTCTTTAGGAAAGGAGAGTAAGATATTAGGTGATACAGCAAATGTGCTGGTGAAATATAACTAGTAACTGGAGAAACACGTGTGCGCTGAAAAATATTTTATATGTATAAAATATAAAATAATCTTGTAAATTACTTTTATTGTATAAGTTTTCGTGATGCATCATTTATTAACATTTAAATATCAAATATAGTTAATTATATTGGAAATCCACTAAATTTTTTGTTAGTTTCGATATTAAAAAGTACTCCCTCCGGTCCAAAATAAGTGATTTTTTGGATGTTTTCATACAGATTAAGAAATTCACCTTTTAACATTAATTAGCAATAGAATTGTCCATATTAACCTTTACTATCTCACATAAACACTCCTAACACAAATTCCAACACTATTTATTCCAAGGACAATGTAGGAAAAAAATAATTAATTCATTCTTGAAATCTAGAAAAATCACTTATTTTGAACCACAAGAAAAAGGCCAAAAAATCACTTATTTTAGACCGGAGGGAATACAAACTACGCTCAACATAGCAAGTAAAAACGTACTACGTACAACAGAAAAATAACAATGAAAATGTTGGTATTGAGGATTGAAAAGTAAGAGCACAAAAGAAAACATATTCCTATTTAAGGAGAATTTTTTTAACTTAATGTATAGTAGGAAACTAGTCATTTTCATAAAATGACTAAATAGATTCCTTCTCTGCAAAGCTATGAATAGTATCATGAATAATAGATGACTGTTTATCATTGAAAGATTAATGATCGAGAAATCGAGTCATCGTACGCTACAAAAACTATAGGAATCAGTAGTATACATAAAACTTCATTGTCAGGCATAGAGCGAAAATGAAAGAAAATAATTTATTCCTTTGTTTCACTAACAGTCTCTTTGGATCATTGTTCCCTGTCGTTTTATAATGTACTGTATTATACTGTAACGTATTGTACCGTATCGTTTTATGAATATAATATTTGAATAGATTATATTGTTTGTCATTGTTAAATAATATTTTACTGTTTGGTTTGACTGTATCGTACTGTACTGTAACTGATAAGTTTACTAAAATACCCTCAATTATTTAAATATTGAATTTATCAAAAATTATGCATGAAATAATTTTTAAAAAATAAAACAGAAGAAGACAAAACACTTTAAGAAAGCAGAACAGAAGAAGGCAAAACAAAGGAGAACAACTAATTAGAATTGAGTTAAAAGCAAATTAGGAGAAAAAGTAAAATAGAATGCACCAAAACACCTTTAACGTTGGCGGCAGAAGTACTGGAAAAAAATAAAGTAGGTTAGAAGTTGGAGATTTGGAGTTAAAATAGAAAAAAGGTAAAGGGTAAAAATAGAATTGTGGAGTAATAAGTTAGGGCATTATTGGAAAGAAAAATAGGAAACGATCCCACCACACCAAATCAGTTGTTTAAAATAAAAGGGACTTTTTATTATTCCGGAACAATGGATTTAACAATATAATACAACCAATTTTAATGAAACAATCAAAACAAACATTGTTTTGGGATAACAATACAATACGATACAATAAGGAATAACCATCCAAATAAGCCGTAAGAAATCTCCTAAAAGTAAAAGAACAATTAAAACCCATAATTTTTTTCATTTAGATTAGTCTTATAGAAGAAAAATAAAGACAATTCAAAAATTGAGTAATTGCCTAGTTAAGGATCTTTTGCTTCTTTTTTGTTCCTCACCAGATGCTACATTGGGTCTAGATTAATTCAAATTCCCGATGCATGATGCTCGTTAAAGGAGAAACGCTTTCTATCAAAAAAAATTTTATTAAAAAGAGTTCGAATTCGAAACCTCTACCTAAGGGTAGAAGGTTCACCGCAACACTTGGAGGTAGGTGATTTTTTTTTCTTTTCAAAATATGAGATAATTAACTACAAAATTTTCATTCATTTAATAAACCTTTACAAAACTAACTTAATTATATACCAACCAAGTTAAAAGGATCTTTCCAATAAATTGAATAAATCAAAATGAGAATAGCCACTTAACGGTAACATTATCGTCATATAATGATTAATTACGTTACCCTTTTTCTTTTTGGCTTTCTTTCGAGGCAAATTTCCTCTAAAAAGTACCATCTTGTTTACAGAATCGATATTTACACTTCAGTAGTCTGATTAATTCGGATTCGCACAATAAAAATACAATATGAGAGGTTTTAATCCTCTTTACCGACAATAATTTAATTTAAGACTCGAATCTCAGACCTTTAATTAAAAAATGATAAAACTTTTACTATTTCATCATACAATAATGCTTCCATTTCAAATGCCGCTATCACATGACGCCTTATCTTTTGGCATACTATAATAATACTCATAGAGTGAAGGGAGATTAGAAAGGGTTTTAGACTTGTAGATTAAGCAGTTGAACACGTTATAATAACTTAGACATGCAAAATGTATTTCCACAAAATTCAGGTCCGAGCAATCAGTGGAGTGAACTTAGGGCAACGACCTACTTTTCTTTCTTTCCTTTTTTGTTTTCTTAAATTAAGTTTTATTTACTAACACAATCAGTAATATGTTGGTCCTTGGTTTATTTTTTGTATTTGTAAATAATCATTCTAGAAAATAAAACGTTAGCATATAAACGTAAATATAAATAAACTGTAATTAATTCGAACCCACTGAATTCACAGTGTTTCCTTAAGAAATTTAATCCCCTCCTAATACCCAAGGTTATGGATTATTTCCTCCCAGGATAGAACGAATTACACAATGGTGTAGCGGTACTTAAAACCTCAGTGTTTCAGCGAACACAAAGTTCGGCAACAAATCACACTTACGGATGCTTTGTTTGTAGTTTAAAACAATGCAGAACAAGGGAGGAGAACTCAGAAGTCAATTAGAAATTCTGAGAGGAAGGAATGCAAAGTATAGCCAACGTTGAGTCTTAACTGAAGAGGAGAGCTTTCAAGTGTTTTCGGTGTGTCTTCTCCAATTGCTGCTGCTCATATTTATATCAGTAGTTGAAAGAACCATCATCCTCCATGATGGAGCATGCACTTGCTTGGTGGGAGGAGCACTGGGCCATGATGGGATGAGAACTTGGCTATGGTGGGAGGTGCACTAGGCGGCTTGTTGGTGCAATACAATACACGGATTGAAAAACATCCGTTACTAACACGGATAATATTCCGAAGCCGAAGCCGAGCCGAGCCGAGCGAGCGACGATGACGACGGCACGAGACTTGCCTTCTTCCTAACTCTTTAAGAGCTACATGATGTGCATTTGTATATAAACCCACCAAAATTCTTATCCTCTACCAATGTGGGACAATGTCTTATTAAAGAGAGAGATAAACTTAAAATTTTACTCAAAAATTTCATTTTTCCTCCATTTTCCATTCACCCTCTTTTTAATATCTTTCTATATTAAAAATCATCAACAATCCCCCACATGAATGGGTAATGGCTATATCATGGAAGTATGCATGAAAAACTTGTGTGATTCGCAAGCAAGGATTAATTGCATCTGGATAAGTAGGTTTCCCTTTGATCTTTCCGTGTTGAACTTATGTCGGATATACTCGGTCAACTGGTAGATTTGATATCTTTGAACCGTCGAACTTTAGTATATACCTAGACAACCATAAATCACACAATCAACCCTTAACCGTCTTTGGTTCTCATTGTTGTGTTCGCTTCAGCCATGAACACCGCCTGGTTTCATAAGTGCATAGAGAATTGGCCTTGCAGAATTCTCCTTGAAACGGCTAACACTTCACACTTACATAGGTGATTGCTAAACATGTCATCATGTGGATACACTATTTGATATACCACATATCAAATTTAGAAATCATTAAAAAGCCTTAATGCTTTATCCTTGGTACTGAACATTGTCTCATCACGAGAATGGACCAAAATTTTTGTTGACAATGTTGAACCGTCATTAATGACTTTGTTTGATCTCCTTGAACCTAGATCTTGGGATCTCCAGTCTTCTAGGTAGAGTTACCGCCACAA
>MU665334.1:5448-70897 GCA_026770625.1 Nicotiana glauca
AACCGAGGTTAGGCTTGGCACTTACTGAGTACCGCTGTGGTGTACTCACGCCTCTTCTGCTCATGTTTTTCATGTGCAGATCCAGGTGTTTCTGAGCAGGCGTACCATCAGTAGCTATCAGGGAGCGTATTGGGGACTTGAGGTATGCATCTACTACGTCCGCAGATCCGCAAAGTCTCCTTCTCATTTTACCCCTAGTTATTAGATGTTATTTCGATCCTTCTTTGTATTAGACTATTCTGGTGACTAGAGCAGTGTTAGATTTCTCATAGCCTGTGTTGCCCGTGGGTTTCCGGGTCCTGGAGGTTACTTTAGTGTTTTGTATTAAAGTGTATGTTCCAGGCGGCAATTGTATACATTTTTCATGCTATTTAGTTTTTATTTTAAATTTCAAAATTGTTATGACTTCCGCAATGTGTTAGGCTTACCTGGTCGCGAAAACTAGGTGCCGTCATAACGTGTTCACAATTGGTGAACTAGGGTCATGACAGGGCGTTAGAGCAGCAGGTGCGAGATCTTCAATTTGAGAAAAGTGTACAAATTACGGTTGATGAAGGGGAGAAAAAGAAATTGTCCCAAGAAAATGAAGCTCTTAAGGCACAGATTCAACAAATGAAAATCGATGCCAGAAATCGAGAAAGAAGTGTTTCTGATGAAAGATTGACAAAGGGTTTAAAGAAGCAAGTTTCGGATTGCCAAGAAGAATTAGAAAAATCCGAAAGGAACATGGCGAGACTTCGAGCACACTGGGCCAAGAAAACTGAGGAAAGAGCGCAGTATGTACAACAGCTGAAAAGAGACTATGAAGGAACCATTGCCAACATGAGAAGAAAAGGCGGCCCGACTAAACAAAGACTTTCAGACTGAAAGGGATCGTTGTTACGAGTTGATTGCTGAGATGCAAAGGGAAATAAAATTGTTACAAGACATGCATCTCCAGGATTCCCAGGTACTAGAAGCCCGTACCCAACAAATAAGCCAGCTTCTCCAAGAAAAGGAACAGATCAGGAAAAGGATCCGAAGTATTGCACACTATATCGTTAAGAGATGCCAGGACGGTGAACAGATGAGTCGTACCACTTTCTTTGCATCAGTAATGATATTCATTTGACAGGTCATGAAGGATTTGGAGCAATTACAAAGGGGTCTTGCGCGCAGGCCCGCAGCGATGCCGAATGATGCGTCGTGGGCCCCAGGGTTTGAAGCTTTGATGTATTCATGATTGTCATTAGAGTCTGTATTTAATTTTTACTAGAGTGTATCAGTTATTTGAGTCTGTATTTTCATTTCAAGTCGGTCTGCATTTTCATTTTGAAGTAGAATAGTTGCTGATAGAGTTTGTAGCCCGTCTTATCATTTAGATTCTGTTAGTTATCTTCATGCGTCAGTCTTGAGTCCTTATATTTGAAATGTTTGTTATTAGTAAAATTGAAAATTCCAAAAACATTTTTGTATCTATTTTACATTTGATCTGATTGAGATGCGTAGGAAATCCCTATAGGATCCAACCATATGAAAAAGGAAAACATAGTAAGAATAAAAATTTAAAACGAAAAGAAGAGCGGAGCAATAAAAGAAAACGGGAGAGAAAAAAGGAAAAACAAAAGAGAAGGAAAAATCTGCAACAAAGAAACAATGACAAAATAAAAGAAACAAGGATGTCACAGTCAAAGCCGGTATGATGCATGCGGCCGAGCAAATGCATATTAGAAACCGATAATTGTCTAGGTGCATCCATGCTCCAAATGTGCGGTTATTTGTTTGTTAGTGCCCTAACCACTAATAACGTTATTGTTGATGATGAGTTCAGATAGGTGGTTTAGCTGACTGGCATTCTGGCAACTCACCCATATAACACCCGCTCCAAGGACATGTCAAAAATGGTTAACCAAGAGATAGAAGCAAGTGTTGTCAACCCGTATAGGGAAGAAGAGGTGGTAGATGTCAACGCCGTGAAAGAGGAAATGTATAAGTTGAAACAACAGATGGCCGAAATGTACCAGTCTTGGGCAAAAGGACACCCCTTGCCAACCTATCCTGCCAATCCTGCTTATATCCCGCCACTAACTCAATCACAAGATCCTCCCACAGTGAATTCTTCTCCGGCCTACCCTACCTGCCAGCAATATTACGCAACCACTTCCCAAACACCACCACCTCCACCACCAAAACAAATTCCATGCCCTCCACCACCAGTTTCTCCTGTGTTCATGGCTCCTCCACCTATCGCGTTACACAGATCTTCGAGCGAACCATTGTTCCAAACACAAGAAAACCACTATTATCCACCCGAGCACACTTTCAAACCTCCCGAACCATACACGTATACTTCTCTTATTGATATTTCAGCTGAAGAAGAAAAGCCTCCTAAAAACCCCGAGAAGGAGGAGATGATAAATAAGGTGAAAAGCTTGGAACAATCATTTCGAAATATGCAAGGTCTAGGAGGACAGGTGAGTGTCGCTTATAAAGACTTGTGCTTGTTTCCCGACGTCCAACTGCCTGCGAGTTTCAAGTTACCAAAGTTTGATCTGTATGATGGACATGGCGACCCAGTAGCCCATTTGAGGGGGTTTTGCAGTAAAATGAGAGGTGCTGGAGGAAGAGATGAATTGTTAATGTCATACTTTAGCCAAGGTCTAAGTGGTGCAGCTTTAGAATAGTACACAAGGCAAGATCATGCCCGATGGTATACATGGGACGACTTAGCCCAAGCATTTGTAAACTACTTTCAATACAACATTGAGATTGTCCCCGATTGTCTCTTATTGACCAAGATTGAGAAGAAACCTGGAGAAAGCTTTAGAGAGTACGGATTTCGGTGTAGGGAGCAGGCCGCAAGGGTCGATCCTCCGATGAAGGAAGGAGAAATGGTGGATTATTTTCTGCAGGCTTTAGAGCCTACTTATTACGATCATCTGGTGTCAGCAGTTGGGAAAACTTTTAATGAAGTAGTAAAAATGGGAAGCATGGTGGAAGAAGGTTTGAAATCCAACAAAATTATGAGTTATTCCGCAATTAAAGCAACTACCCAGGCCATCCAGACTGGCACTGGAGGGGTATTGGGAAAGAAGAAAAAGGAAGATGTAACAGTGGTAGAGTCGAGAGCATGGTCCAGGGGTCCTTCACCATACTATCACCAACCTCGCCCACATCCCCAAACCTACCCACACACCCCATATGGCCACCACAACATTACTATCCACCTCCCGTTCCTCACTTCTCAGTTCACCACGCTCAAACTTATCCTCAATCTCAGGCACCCTGGCGTGCACCCACCCCACAAAATACCTACCATACCCAAAACATGTACCCACCTCCGAGAACCTACAGAAATCCCAATGGAGCCAGTTTTCGACCCAACCCTACTGCAAAAAATGACAGATTGCAAAAGAAGAAAACTTTCACTCCGTTAGGAGAATCTTATACCAGCTTGTTCCACAGATTAAGACAATTGGGTATGCTGAACCCAATTGAACCAAAAATACCAAATCCTCCCCCAAGGAACCTGGACCATTCAGTAAATTGTGAGTATTGCTCAGGTGTGCCAGGACATGACACGGAGAAGTGCTGGCATTTGAAAATTGCCATTCAAGAACTTATTGATACACGATGAATTGAAGTGCAAGCTCCGGAGACTCCCAATATCACTCAGAATCCATTACCAACTCATCAAGAGACTCACATGATCGAGTTAGTGCATAAGGGAGAATACAAGAAGTTGTCGCAAACTGTGATGATGATTAAGGCAAGTGAGAATAAAGCAAATGAGAAATTGATCGGTGGGAAGGCATGGGTCATAGTGGAACAGACAGTCAGTGAACCAGTGATGATAGTAACACCAGAACCTGTTAAAGTGACAATACCAGGAGCAGTTGTTAAGCCTGTGTTGGTTGTAAAAGGCGCTCGCACAGAACCGGTTATCATTAAACCGGTGACTTAGTTGCCAGTTGTTAGTGAAAAAGCTGTCCCATGGAACTATGACTGGGTGACTGTGATGTACAAAGGAAAAGAAGTTAAAGAAGATGTGTGCGAAACTCATGGGTTGACTAGATCAGGGAGATGCTTTGCCCTTGAAGAATTGAGAAGGTTAAAGTGGTTAAAGACAATCCAACACCAATGAAAAGGGCTGTTACTGAAGAAGAGGCTGAAGAATTCTTAAAAAAGATGAAGGCACAAGATTATTCAATCGTGGAACAATTGAGGAAAACCCCGGCGCATATCTCATTATTGTCTTTATTGATCCATTCGGATGAACACTGTCGGGCGTTGATGAAGATTCTAAATGAAGCCCATGTGCCAGATAAGATTTCTGTAAACCATCTTGAGAAGATAGCAAACAAGATTTTTGAGGTTAATAGGGTTACATTTTCCAATGATGAGCTGTCGTTGGAAGGAACTGAGCATAATAGAGCCCTTTACCTAACAGTGAAGTGTGAAGATTCCGTGGTTACTCGGGTATTAATTGATAACGGCTCTAGTGCAAACATTTGTCCTCTCTCCACACTAGAAAAGTTGAAAGTTGACAGTGAAAGAATCCATAAGAATAGCATCTGTGTACGGGGATTTAATGGAGGAGGAAAGGACACAGTGGGAGATATTGTGTTGGAACTAACAATAGGACCAGTGGAATTCACTATGGAGTTTCAAGTGCTTGATGTAGCTATTTCCTATAATATTTTATTGGGTCGGCCCTGGATTCATGCCGCAAAAGTCGTGCCGTCTACCTTGCATCAGATGATCAAATTTGAATGGGATCGGCAGGAGATTGTAGTCCATGGGGAGGACAATTCTTGTAATGCCATTACACCCTTCGAGGAAGTTGAAGATGACAAAGGTCCGTGGGTGTACCAAGTCTTGGACACAGTGTCAGTTGCTAAAATCCCAGAAGGGGAGTGTGTTCCTAGGCCAAAGGTAGCTGCTGCATCTGTCATGGTGGCGTCGGAGATGATAAGTAATGGATTTTTGCCCGGAAAGGGTTTAGGTGCTTCACTACAAGGAATCATACAACCAGTGTCTCTTCCGGGAAATCTGGATACTTTCGGGTTAGGTTTTAAACCCACTGCTACTGACATAAGGAGAGCCAAAAAGATGAAGAAGAAAGTGTGGACCCTTCCAAAACCTATTCCTCGCCTTTCCCGTTCTTTTTTTCGGCCTGGTACTAAAAGGCGCCCAACAACAGCAATGCCAAATTCTGTGGTGATAGAACTTGACAAGGAGTTGATCGAGAGGTTTGAAAGGTTGTTTGATGAGGTGAATATGGTGGAAGCAGGCGAAAGTTCGAGTAAAGCTGATGTGCAGTTTGTGGGATCCCAGTCCAATCTTAATAATTGGGAAGCTACTCATCTTCCTACTCGGAAGGAGTCGTGGTAGTTAGTTTTTGATTTTCCTTTGAGTATTAAATCTAGATTATTTCCAAGGTTGTAATTCGAATTGCTATGTTCCGTCCATTTGGATGAATCAAACCTTGTTATCTTACAATTTTAATGAAATGCAATTTCCTTCTCTCTTCATTCCTGATAGCCTCTATTTTGTTTTTCTTTTCTCTCTTGTACAGTACCTTTTATGCTGGTTTCAATGATGTGTCATGCATGAGGAGTTTTCGGCCTAGTCTTGATAATCAATGTGAAATAGTAAAAATTGAGTGTGATGATGAGGTAGAATATGATGACGAGGAAGCCTTGGAAGAAATCAGTAAAGAATTAAGTCAATTTGAGGAAAAACCCAAACCTAATTTGAATGACACAGAGGCAATCAATCTGGGGGATCAGGAGAATGTTCGGGAAACAAAAATAAGTGTCCATTTGGAAGCCCCGCTCAAGAAGGAGATAATCAAAGTGTTGTTTGAGTACAAAGATGTTTTTGCATGGTCATATGATGATATGCCGGGTTTAAGTACCGATATGGTGGTCCACAAATTTCCCACTTACTCGGCATGCCCTCCTGTCAAGCAGAAGTTGAGGAAATTTAAAACAGATATCAGTGTGAAAATCAAAGAAGAGGTTACCAAGCAATTTGATGTGAAGGCCATTCGGGTTACCCGATATCCCACCTGGTTAGCTAATGTTTTGCCTGTACCAAAGAAGGATGGAAAGACCAGAGTGTGTGTTGATTACCGTGATCTCAATAAGGCGAGTCCAAAAGACAACTTCCCACTATCAAACATCCATATATTGATTGACAATTGTGCCAAACATGAGATTGGTTCTTTCGTGGATTGTTATGCGGGCTATCACCAGATTTTGATGGATGAGGAAGATGCTGAAAATACGACATTCATCACGCCTTGGGGAATGTATTGTTATAGGGTTATGCCATTTGGGTTGAAGAACGCAGGGGCAACATATATGAGGGGGATGACCACCATGTTCCATGATATGATACATCGAGAAATCGAATTCTATGTAGATGACGTGATTATAAAGTCGAGAAAGCAGTGTGATCATGTTAAAAACCCGAGGAGGTTTTTCCAGAGGCTCCGCAGGTACAATCTCAAACTTAATCCAGTGAAGTGTGAGTTTGGAGTTCCGTCAGGGAAGTTGTTGGGGTTTGTGGTAAGTCGATGCTGTATTGAGTTAGACCCATCCAAAATCAAAGCCATTCAGGAGTTACCACTGCCAAAAAGCAAGAAAGAGGTGATGAGTTTGCTTAGCAGATTGAATTATATCAGTAGGTTCATTGCTCAGCTTACGACGACTTGCGAGCCTATCTTTAAGCTGCTAAAGAAAGATGTTGTGGTCAGATGGACGGATGAATGTCAGGCAACATTTGACAAGATTAAGGAGTATTTGGCCAGTCCACTTGTATTGGTTTCGCCATAGCCTGGAAGGCCTTTGATCCTTTATCTGACAGTTCTGGATAACTCTTTTGGTTGTGTACTGGGGCAGCATGACGTCACAGGAAAGAAAGAGCAGGCTATTTACTACCTCAGTAAGAAGTGCACATCTTATAAGGTAAAATACACTCAGCTTGAGAGGACGTGTTGCGCATTGACCTGGGTAGCGCAGAAATTGAAACATTACTTGTCATCATATACCACATATCTCATCTCAAGGATGGACCCATTGAAGTACATTTTTCAAAATCCCATGCCCACAGGAAGGCTCGCAAAGTGGCAAATCTTGCTCGCAGAATTTGATATTGTCTACGTGACCCGTACTGCAATGAAAGCACAAGCAGTGGCTGATAATTTGGCCGAGAACCCAGTTGATGATGAATATGAACCTTTGAAAACATATATTCCTGATGAGGAGACAATGTATATCGAGGAGTCGGAACAAGATGAAAAACCGGGGTGGAAATTATTCTTTGATGGGGCTGCCAATGCCAAGGGTGTTGGAATAGGAGCAGTGCTTATTTCTGAAATCGGGCAGCATTACCCTGTTACAGCTCAATTTTGTTTCTACTGCACCAATAACATGGCTGAGTACGAGGCATGTATTTTGGGTTTGAGATTGGTTATAGACATGGGTGTCCAGGAGATCTTGGTCATGGGCAACTCGGATCTTCTGGTGCATCAAATTCAGGGAGAATGGGAGACATAAGACTTAAAGCTCATACCGTACCGACAATGCTTGCATGAACTTTGTCAACGATTTCAGTCAATAGATTTCAGGCACATTCCAAGGATTCATAATGAAGTTGTTGACGCTTTGGCCACTTTGGCATCGATGTTGCATCATCCAGATAAGGCATACGTGGACCCGTTGCAGATTCAGGTTCGAGATCAGCATGCCTATTGTAACATGGTGGAGGAAGAGCTTGATGGTGAGCCGCGGTTTCATGATATCGAAGAATACCTTAGAATGGGAGTATATCCGGTACAGGCCACAGGGGATCAAAAGAGAGCCATTAGACGTTTAGCAAGCGGATTGTTCTTCAGTGGAGGAGTGTTGTACAAAAGAACTCCAGATCTTAGTTTATTGAGGTGCATGGATTCTACACAGGCTACAGCTATCATGACCGAGGTACATGCAGGAGTTTGTGGACCTCATATAAGTGGATATGTATTGGCCAAGAAGATTCTTCGAGCAGGATATTATGGGCTCACTATGGAACGAGATTGTATCAGTTTCGTACGCAAGTGTCATCAGTGCCAAGTACATGGAGATTTGATTCATTCTCCCCCATCTGAATTGCACACAATGTCGGCACAATGGCCCTTCGTTGCTTGGGGGATGGATGTCATTGGGCCAATCGAGCCAGCGGTGTCTAATGGGCACAGGTTTATTCTAGTAGCCATTGATTACTTCACTAAGTGGGTTGAGGCGAAAACTTTCAAATCAGTGACCAAGAAGGCAGTGATCGATTTTATGCATTCAAATATCATTTGTCAATTCGGAATTCCGAAGGTGATTATCACAGACAATGGTGCCAATCTCAACAGCCATCTGATGGCGGAAACATGTTAGCAGTTTAAGATCACGCACCGCAATTCCACCCCATATCATCCTAAGGCGAATGGAGCGGCCGAGGCAGCTAACAAGAATATCAAGAAGATACTTCGGAAAATGGTGGAAGGATCCAGGCAATGGCATGAGAAATTACCTTTTGTTTGTTAGGCTATCGCACTACTGTTAGCACTTCAGTAGGGGCAACTTCTTATTCATTGGTATATGGTACAGAGGCGATGATACCTGCAGAAGTTGAAATACCATCCCTTCGGATTATTGTCGAAGCAGAAATTAATGATAATGAGTGGGTCAAAGCCCGTTTAGAACAATTGAACCTGATTGATGAAAAGAGATTGGCAGCAGTATGTCATGGACAGTTATACCAACAGAGAATGGCAAGGGCATATAACAAGAAAGTGCTTCCGCGAAAGTTTGAAGTAGGGCAATTGGTGTTGAGGCGTATCTTACCTCACTGGGCTGAGGCAAAAGGAAAGTTCGCCCCCAACTGACAGGGGCCATTTGTTGTAACACGAGTATTGTCCAATGGTGCATTGTATCTAACAGATGTGGAAGGGAAATGTGTAGAAATGGCTATTAACTCTGATGCAGTCAAGCGATACTATGTATGATTTCTTTATCTAAATGTACCTAATTGTACTTGGCATGTTTTGAGATTGAAATGACGAAGGCATTTTGTTCTACTATCCAAACACTTTATCCTTTGTTATCCCTTTGAGCCTTATTCTATTTTCTTTCATATCCCTCTTTCGGAATCAATAACAAAGCTTGAGAACCCGAGCGAGGAAATTAAGTGGAGAAACAAGAGAAAAATAGCGAAAAAGAAAATAAAGGAAAAGAGAAAGAAAAGAAAAGAAAAGAAAAAGCAAAAAGAGAAAAGAAAAAGAAAGAAAAGAAAAGAAGACAAAAGAAAAGAAAAAGCAAAAAGGAAAAGAAAAAAAGGGAGAAGGAAAAGAAATGAAAAGAAAAGGAAAAATGGAAAGATCGCAACAACGAAGTAATTTTATGACCTGAACTACGTTTGACTTGATCCCGAAAGGGTACTTAGGCAGCCTCTCTAAGGTTCAGCACAACAAAATAAAAGTCCAAAATCCCCAAGAAGGAAACTGGGGCAGAAGTTGGGATTGTTGCGAGAAATATGATTCCGAAAGTTGTAATTTTGAACCCACGTTGAATTATTTTGAGCCTCTATACCCTTCTTTCTAAAACCCATCCAAAAGCAACATTATGGTCCAAAGAAAGACCTTCTGATCAATTTTAAGAAATGCCAATGCGAGCAGGTAAAGTGATTCATGTTGGGGACAACACTCTGGTGCTAGAAGAAAATGATGAAAATGAGAGTCTTATTGGTAAAAACCCTCACGGGCACCATAAGACGACGTGAGTTGAGAGAAATAGTCTTATTGGTGAAAACCCTCACGGGCACCATAAGGCGAAAGTGAGTTTTCAGATGGGCAAATGAAAGAAGTCTATGGTTGAAAGGTGTTTGAAACATGGCAAAAGAAGCGAGGTTTGGGTTTTGGCGAAAGTCGGGTTGTGAAAGTATGGAACAACAAATGTGGCAATTGAAAGTTGATTGGTTGGACAGACTAGGATGGTTAATCCAAGATGCATGGCACGATCAATGGAATCAGCTTTTCCACTCAGATAAGTCCTATCCTTTTTCTCTTCATTACAAATCATTCGTTTTCAGAGTCTTTCTATCCTCAACCTTCGAGGTCATTGCATTTCATTATCTTGAAGTCTGTCTATAAGATGTTTCAGTGTCAGTTCTATTCAAAAACAGAAGAAGGGTGTCAAGGCTAACTACCAGCTTCCCAGTTGTATGGCATAACAAAGTTGGGACATATCAAAAGAAAGTAAAGCATGAAGGACCAATGAAACTCCCACCAGTGGAATAATCAGATAGTTGTGAGGGGGAAGCAAAGTTTCACAAGGAGGGTCAGAAACACAAAAAGGCAATAATGGATACAATATTTGGGTCAGAGGGTTGAAAGTCAATCAGGAAGTCAAGGCGTTTCAAAGAAAGTCCAAGGAAGCGAGTCGGAGCAGAGTTGGAAACAGGAACATGGCCAACAAGAATGCTAGAAGCTAACCATATTTTAAACTGACAATATTTTTCTTTGATTGAAACAGGGGCAGAAGTTTTGGTTGCTTCGGAAAAACCATCCATAAGAAAAGGCAGGACCCAAACAGGTATGATTTCTCAGGACCCTCCTGAAAAATGGGATTTAGTTTAAATTTCAAAACAATAGTGAGAAAGCATAATCTAGCATAAATGTACCCCAAAGGAATATAAGTTTGTTTCAAAGTTTGCAATAGGTTTCAATTAAGAGTTTTCAGGATCCTCCTGGATAATGGGACGTAGTTTTAAGGTCAGTCTAGATAACAAGATATAACGGAAGTAATACCTTAGGAAGATATAACTTAGGTTCATAATTGTTAGGAGTTGTAAGGACCTCCTTGGATAACAGGACTTAGCTTTCAAATTCTGATAATAGTTGGTAAAATAATTCAGTTTAACACTCACCCATGTGCCCACCCATCAAACGGGGACAGGAAATTTTCTTTGTTTGTCTATTTTGTTGAAAGCAGGAGCCTACCTGGAGAACAAGGGAATACTTTTCAAAATCAGCAAGCAGGAGCCCACCTGGAGAACAAGGGAATATCTTTCAAAATCAGCAAGCAGGAGCCCACCTGGAGAACAAGGGAATATCTTTCAAATTCAGCAAGCAGGAGCCTACCTGGAAAACAAGGGGATACTTTTCAAGCGCAGCAGTAAGGCACCCACCTGGAGAACAAGGGAAGTATAATGCAAATTTTATCTTTCAAGTTTAAATCTTTGGTAACATAATGTGCCCAATCATCAAACTGGGGCAGAAAATTTTCTTTGTTTTGTCTGTTTTGTTGCAATCAGGAGCCCACCTGGAGAACAAGGGAGTATTTTTCAAGATTCAGCAATAAGGAGTCCACCTGGAGAACAAGGGAATACATTTCAAATGCAGCAATCAGGAGCCCACTTGGAGAACAAGGGAATACATTTCAAGCGTCAGCAATCAGGCACCCACCTAGAGAACAAAGGAAGTACAATTCAATTTTAACTGTCAGTTTTAATATTCGATAACATGTTGTACCCAGTTACCAAACTGGGGCATAAATTTTTCTTTGTTTTGTCTGTTTTATTGCAATCAGGAGCCCACCTGGAGAACAAGGGAATCCATTTCAAAGTTCAGCAATCAGGAGCCCACCGGAGAAAAAGGGAATCCATTTCAAGTTTCAGCAGTCAGGCGCCCACCTGGAGAACAAGGGAAGTACAATCCAAATTTTAAGCTTTCAATTTTGATATTTGATAACATGATGTGCCCAGTCACCAAACTGGGGCAGAAAATTTTCTTTGTTTGTCCATTTTTGTTGCAGTCAGGAGCCCACCTGGAGAATAAGGGAATACTTTTCAAGCGTTGCTGTCAGGAGCCCACCTGGAGAACAAGGGAATATTTTTCAAGCATCGCAAGCAGGAACCCACCTAGAATAACAAGGGAATACTTTTCAAACATCGCAAGCAGGAGTCCACCTGAAAAATGGACATATTGTAGCAGTCAAGCAACATCAAGAGGAATGGAAAAACATCGCCAAGGCAACAACAAGAATTTCATTGGAAGAACACAAGATAAAAGTGCAAGGCAACACAAGAGCAAGTTTGAAGACATAGATAGGATCTTTTGTAACTCATAGATCATAGCTTAGGATAGCTTCTTTTGTTTTACCACGGTGTAATAAGGAGGTCAGCAAGAAGTAGCAGTAGCAACAGCAGTGAAATCACAGCTCCTGATAATCCCAGCTACCAAACCTTCCCGAACTACACTGGCCTGATTCCTGTTTAGCCCAGGATATGTAGGCAACCTCTGAAGCAGGGTGCGGTCAGCTTTTTCAAAAAATGCTTCACACGGAATATGCGAACGGGCAAAAATCGCTCATTTTCGCCCACTTGTCTTTGCACGAATGTGAGCACGTGATTTTTGCCCTAAGCAAATTATTCTAAAAGTTTCAAATAAAATAATTTTACAATTTTTTGTGAATTTTGTTGTATTTTGTGTTAATTGGTTGCATGATAATTCATATAAAAATACAAAAATATGCATTTGCATTTAGAAATTTAATTTCACATTTTTAGTATTAATTAGTATTAATTTATTTTAGAACAAAATGAAAAGAAAATTACAAAAAGGGTCCATTTTGCATTTTTAATTGGTATTAGTTTGCATTTCTCTTTAAATTAGGAATTAATTAGGTAATTTAATTTTTAGCGTTAAATTGATTGTGAGTTTATTTTAGCATTTTATAAAAATCAGAAAAAAATAAAAAAAATAAAAATATACAAAATGAAAACAAAAAATAAATAAACAAAAGAAATAAAAACAAATTGAATAAAAAGAAAATTAAAAGAAAAGTGGGCTGTTACAATTAATATTGAGCCCAAACCATATGCCCAGCCCAATATCCCCGCCCAGGCAGCCCAAATCCAACATCAGTCCAAGAAGTAATCAAAACGACGTAGTACCATGACCAAACTACGTCGTTTTGTGTTAAAAAAAATCAAAAGTAATCGTGGCCCTTCATTAACTTTCATCTGACGGCCCAGATTGGATATTGCATTTTCATAAAAATGTCATAAGATCTTCACAAAATCAACGACATAATCCTCCTTCCTCGTATCTCCCCTGCCCTTTCCCTGTCTCCGCCGGCTTCACCTCACACCGCCGCCGGAAATTGCCTCACGGCGACAGCCGGTGTCCAACGAGCCTGAAAATTATACCACCCCTTCTTCTTCACACCCCCTTTCCGAATCCACCATTGATTTTCTCCAAATCCTTACCAAACACCCAAAATTTTACAAACCCTAGCACCGCCACCGCTGTGCACGGCGGCGCCACCCCTCCAAACGGCCCCAAACTTACACCCTTAACTCACCTCCTTCCCCTCTCTCCAAATATGCATTCACCTTCCCTCGAATCAGGCTCTACCCCTTCGAATATCAATTTTAAATTTTTGGAAAAAACCCTAGTTCATCGGAACAGCCCCAAATTCACATCACACGATCTCATCACTTCCCTAACGAAGAATCCACTGTTAGTGGCATTTAAATCTCACCGGAGCCGCTCAAATGTCAAATCTGACAAAATGTCCATTCTTTGCAAGTTTTCTAGTAAGTCTTCTTAAGTGTGCTTAGATAATTTGTTTTACCCTCTTGTTTATTTGGGCCATCTTAAGTCGTAATATGTAGTTGTTTGAATTGATTCAATATCAGTGTAGTTTTAGGTTTTTAAGTTTAAATACCCTCCTGTTCCGATCCTATTAGTTTAATGTTCGTTTATGGTTAAATTTATTTTATGATTTTCTTTGGTTTAATATAGTTGTTCTTCGTTTCAGTATTGCTTCTATAGGTTTAATTGATTTTAAAGCATTCTTGTTAATTGTTGTCTGATTGAACTCATAATTGCAATTTGTTAGTTTTGTTATTTGATTATTTAGTTAGTTTTTCAGTTTCAATTAGTAACATTTGAATGCAACATTAGAGATTTGTGGGTTGGTTATAGCTGATAATGGTAATTTGGTAAATGGAGACCAAGATCAAAGGTTAATAGGTTCAGGGGTTTTGTTTGGGTTTGGGTAATAATTTCAGGGGGTTTAAAGAGTAGTTTAGGCATGGGAAAAGGGTAGTTTTATTAGAATTAGTAATTTTAGAAATCAGGCAAGGGTAGCTTAGAGATTTTAAGGGTAGAAAAATTAGAATAGAAACCCCTAGGACTTTCTAGAAGGGGTTTTAAATTGAAATTCACAAAAATAGGTGTAGTTACTTGTAGCACAAGCCAAAAATAAAGGGGTGAAATAAGAAATAATTGAGGGACTAATGTGTAAAAGTAAAAATCTGAAATTCCCTCATGTTGTGTCTATAAAAGGGCATTAGAATGCCTTGTTAAAGAAGTTTTTCAGCCTCCAAATTTCCCCCCAAAAGCTCTCTTCAATTTTCAAATCTGATTTTTGAAATTCAAATATCCAAAATCCAAAAACAATAAAAAAACCTTCAAAAAATCCAAAGACAAAACATAAAATCAAGAGAAAAATAAAAAATTACTGTTGCATTAGTTTTTCTTAGGTCAATTTCAAAATTCATCAATACATCGAGGCTGAATTGAGGCTGTTTTGATAATTAAAAATTTCTGGAAGTTCATGGTTTAAGTTTGAGAGTAATTGAGCTTAAATTGAGGCTGTTTGGTTTATTTTACTGGTTGTTACTCGTTTGTCATTCTGCCTGGGTCGTAGCAGTACATTTGTTTTGGTTTCAATTAATCCAATCGTTGTGGTTGCTGGATTACAATTGCTGAAGCTTTGCAATTGCTTTATGTTGATGTAGCTGACTTTTTCTTCTCCTCATTTTGATAAATTCCAAGTACACTAGTTCGAATTGCCCTTGATGTATGCTCATTGAAGTTTAAAAATGCAATAGTCAAGGATCAATGTTCAATTGAAAGCTGCATATTATTTTAGTTGACATTAGTTGTGTGTTCCTGTTATATAAATAGTAAATGTATGCATAATTAGGATCATCTTCGAAGTCAATGATTAGTGATTAAATATTGTATAACATTGGATTATTGAAATGAACCCTTGAAATGAAATGAGTCATAGTTAACTCAATATGACTATCTAGTTTAAATAGACTGTTAGATTAGATTGTAATAATGTGGACTGTTAACTCTGATTTTAGAATAGTATTTTAATGTAGTGTATTCTGATTTTTATGTTAATCGTTTACAAAAGCTGAAACTAGTGTATAAGCTTTATCTGATGTTCAATTTAAACCCGGTGAACGTTTTTTAGGCCATTTGATTAAGCTTAAAGCTTCAATATATGTGTAAATTGTTTTGCTGTTAACTCATGAGTAATGATGCTCCACTTAGTTAAATGCTAGCATTCTGAAATATCGAAATTGAAATGGAATTGTAGTTTATCATGTTAGTAGTCCAATTTTTCATTTAAAATTAGTAGTCGCACCCTTTGTATAATTTAGTCTATTTTAGATGTTAAGTTGGCCAAGAGATCTGAAGTTTTAAATCAAGTTGGGCCAAATGCACGTCGGGCCAGTCTTGGGCCCAAATAAAATTATTAAGGTATTATAGGAATTGGGCCAATTGTAAGCCCAAATTTGTTATAAGTAACTCTTAAAATATATAGGAAGATATGGAATTAAGTGACAAATATAAAATTGAGTTTCGAATTAGGTAGCGGGTTCAAGCTAAAAGGGTTTTCCCCTTTTGTTTGAATTCAGACTTGAATTTGAGGCCCGAATTTATATTTGTGAATTAATTAACCTTTTAGAGACAGATAATAAAAAAATAGAAATAGTTTGCTTTAGGTTGGCCTTTTAATAATAAAACTGAGACGACCCTCGCCGAACAAAAATACAAATTGCGAGGCCCTCATTAATTACTTAATTAAAAATACTTAGAGATTCGGACGGGTCGTTTAGCAAATTTCACGGCCTTTTAATAAATAAATAATATGTTAGTCGCTTTAGGCGCGCTTTTAATAAATTTACTTTCCTAAATACGGGTGTGCATTTCATGCAACCCAAATCCAAATCCTAAAACGTTGAATAAGAATGTATCGAGGATCCAGGTGCATTTCATGTGACGTGGTCCAAAAACACGTTCTTAAACGATGTTCGCTTTCTTAATAATTGACAAAAGTGGTAAATAACTTTAAATTGCACTGTAGGTTTAACATGTATAAAAATCAAAATTTAGCCAAATATAGCAGTTGAGCTACCGTGCTATAACCACGGAACTCGGGAGTGCCTAACACCTTCTCCCGGGTTAACAGAATCCCTTATTCGGATTTCTGGTTCGCGACTGTTAAACAAAGTCAAACCTTTTCCTCGATTCGGGATTCAAACCGGTGACTTGAGACACCATAAATATCTCAAGTGGCGACTCTGAATCTTTAATAAAACGAATCCCGTTTCGATTGTCCTTTAAGTGGAAAAACTCCTTTTTTATTATACCATTTCCCAGGGTATAGTAAAGCTCAGAAAAAAGGAGGTGTGACAGTTGCAGAACTTCTATTATCTAGCTTCATAACTCGTTCATGACTTTCATTCTGAACATTGTGAGCTCAGTCCTTAATCAATATAGACTTGAGTTTGGTCCCCATGAATCTCATTCTAGATTACTCAACATGTCATAAAAATTGAAGTTTCAGTTTTCATAATCAGTTCAAGAATACGTCTCAGTCTAGTCCTATTCAGTATTCCAGTATCATGTACTCCCTCCATTTCATATTGTTTGGGGTACTTTCCTTTTTAGTCTGTACCAAAATAAATGACACATTTCTAAATTTGGAAATAATTCTAACTTTAAACTTTTCATTTTACCCTTTTTGCCCTTAGTGAGAAGCTTTTATAGCCACACAAATGGTATAGCCTCCTTAATCTTTTAAGACCACAAGTTTTAAAAGTCTTATTCATTTTTTTTAAAATCCGTGCCAAGTCAAACTATCTCAAACAATATGAAATGGAGGGAGTAACTAATATGATTTAGTATTGCAGCATCACATATTGCAATATGATTCTCAGTTCCTGAATTTAGATCCTTGAATGTTGAACACCTGTATTTGGGCCTAAGGCTGTAGTTTATATGCTTTATGCATACTTGGGTCTGAGGCCGTAATTTATGATTTATGCATGTTTGGGCCTGAGGTCGTAGTTTATGCTTTATGCAATTTTGGGCCTGAAGCCGTAGTTATGTATACGTATACTTGGCTCTGAGGCCGTAGCTTGTGCACATATATATTGGGCCCGAGGCCGTAGTATATTCAGATAAACAGGTTGTTCATCATTCAGAGAGTATTCATATTCGTACTTCCTTTGTTTCAGTTATCCGTTATCATTTTGGTTATCAGTTATTATTTTAGTTTTAGTTTCAGTTTCAACATCTACAATTCTTTCTTTCAGTTGCTTTACATACTAGTGCAATTCAAATGTAATGATGTTCCTTTTGCCGGAGGCCTGCATCTCACAATACATGTAATGATTTACAGGTTGATAATTCAGAGCGCTAGCATTCTCGTACCAGCTATTTAGTGATCCCCAGTTCTTTCAGGGCATTATCGGTACCTTACATTCTTTAGTATTTTTAGACAGTCAGTGTTTATAGTACTTCATTAGGGGCTTCATAGACTAAAGTAATAGCTAGACAGAGTTGCAGGCTTTTCATATTAAGCTATATTGGCTACAAATTCATAATTGTATTAGTATTTCCGCGCTTTGATTTATATCATCCAGGCTTTTAGTATATCAGCATGTGTTAGTTTATCTTCCGCATACAGTATATTATGATATCACATGTTGATTCAGCCGGCCAGTTGGTTCGCTCGGTCGCATGTAATCAGGCACCGGGTGTCTTGTTACGTCTAGGCCCAGGCTCGGGGCTTGACAAATATATCCTTGTTTAAATCATGGGATATGACAAGACACCTTTTGAATTGCACCTCTTCAGCCTACCCTTTCATTATCTACAAATTTAGAGGCTTAGCCTCATTTTAAATATATGGAAACCTAAATAGATACTCGACTCCAATTCTAGCTCTCTATAGATATCGATCCCGACCCAAAATCGGGTAAAAGCTATTACGAACCTCTCTCACTACTTTTTAGTGGTGCAGAGTAGGTTGCGACCACTTTTTGGCGCCGTTGCCAGGGAGCTAACAGTTTTGGCTATCTATTTAGTTAGTTTTGTGTATTGTTCTTCTTTTCTTATTTGTTACTTACTTGTTTGTGTCACTACTCAGGTACCAATATGGCATTGAACAACGCTAATGATTGTGACGACCCAAAGGGTCATCACCTATTTTTAATTGAATTATGTATTTCCGAGGCCTTGAAAACCTCATTTAAATTTGCCTCGATTTGCATGCGCAGTCCGGGCGCGTAGCCGGAAAACTTAAATATGAAATTTTGTGAAAAATGCTAAGTTTTGATGTTAAAATGAATAAATTTGACTTTGATCAATATTTTGGGCAAACAGACCCGGAGGGTCCGTAGGAAAATATGGGACTTGGGCGTATGCCCAGAATTGAATTCCGAGGTCCCGAGCCCAAGGAATGAGTTTTTTTGAAAAAATGTTTTCTGAAAATGTTTAAGAAAATTGGAAATGAAATTTGATTAGAAAGCGATGGTACCGGGATAATATTTTGGTTCCAGCGCCCGGTACAGGTCTTATATATGTTTTAAGTCCTTCCTGTAAAATTTGGTTAAAAACAAACGTCGTTTGACGTGATTCGGACTTGAATTTTTAAATTTGAAAGTTGATGAAGTTTGAGAAAAGTTCTTGATTTTGAGGTTTGATTCATTGTATTTGAGGTTATTTAGGCGATTTGATCGCACGGATAAGTTCGTATGATGTTGTTGAGTTAGTACATATGTTTGGTTAGGAGCCCCGAGGGCTCGTGTGTGTTTCGGATGTGTTTCGAAATGGTTTTGAACTTAGAAAATATTGCAGATTTTCTGCAGTCAATGCACAGGGAAATTGTTCTTCGCATTCATGTAGCCCCACTCGCGAACGCGTAAGGCAAAATCCCTAAGTGCCAGTTTCTTCTTCGCTAATGCGAAGGATTGGACGCGAACGCATCCGTCCACTCGCGAACGCGTAGGGTTCAGGGGATGGGTCACCAGCTAATTCATTGCGAATGTGACCGGTAGGATGCGAACGCGAGGGCTCGAGAATCTAAAGCTTCGTGAACGCGGGCCCCTTCACACGAATGCGAAGGCCTAACAGCCTAACCCATCGCGAACGTGAGGGGTCTATCACGAACGCGTAAAATTAAATCGCCCAGTGATTTTTAAAGACCCAAAATAGAACACTTACGGAACTTCTCAAAATTTTACAAAACTTTTTCTTCTCCAAAGCTCCTAGGAGACCCTTGAAGAGATTCTTCACCATAATCTCTTGGGTTAGTAATATTTAACTTATTTTCTTCCATTTCCATCAACATCTATTGAATTTCTAGGCCTGAAACATATGATTAAGGGTAGAAATTAGGTATTTGGGTAGAACTAGGGCTTTTTGATTAAAGGTGATTTAGACCTTGTTTTGGGGTCTAATTCTGAAAATAATTATATATTTGGGCTCATGGGAGATTTTATTTTGGTCCGAACCTCGTATTTTGACTAAGCGGGCCGGGGATCAATTTTTGCGTTTTTGGGAAGAATGATTGGAAAGATATAATTAGGCATTGGATTCGAATTGTTTAGCATTATTTGATGTTATGAAGTCATTTATGTATATATACAATTGATTTGGAGCCAAATTCGAAAGGAAAGGGGGTTCTTGAGGATTGAGTTGGCCGTGGAAGTTCGAGGTAAGTGTTTGGTCTAACCTTAGCTTGAGGGATTAGGAGTTGAGTCCTATTTACTATATGGTATTAGTCGTGTACGACATATAGGCATGGTGACGAGTATCTATATGTTGGTGTCTAACATGACCGTGAGTCTTTATATTGTGAATATCTTGATTTCATTGTATTCTTCATATTAGGTGATGATTTCTAGTTGTTGTGAAAAGTTTGTGGAAAGAATTGAGACCTTTGAACATCTTGTAGCATTGGCTCGAGTTATATTATGAATTGTGAAAGTATATGAGATGATTGAACCCTTTGGAAAATTCGCTCAAGTGGTAAAGAGAATTATGAAGTATAAGTGAAAGATAGAGATAGAGTTATTGAAATGTTCCCTTGCTTGAATTTAATTATTTAATTGATATTCCCTTGTCGGGATTTAATTGTTAATTGTTGTTCCCTTGCCGGGGTATCTATATGGTCTTGTTTATTTTCCCTTGCCCTTGTTTGTGATTGTTGTTTGGGTGAGGAAGAATTGTTAAAGCACGAAGGGTGATGCCGTGCATTGTTGATATTGTGAGGAAAGCGTGTAAAGCATGAAGGGTGATGTCGTGCCGCACGATGTACCATTCCATACCGATTATATTGATTATATATGAGGAAAGAGAGTAAAAGAACGAAGGGTGATGCCGTGCATCTTTTTATTATATCATTGCTTGTTGAGGACGAGAGTAAAAGCACGAAGGGATGTTATGCAATTATTGATTTCTGATTCTTTATTGATGTCCGAGTTATGTTGCTTCTTTCGTTACTTGATGACTTTTACTTGGAATTGTTACCTTCCCCACCTCATGCTCCCCCTACCATATTGATTGGTTATCTCTGTATCTCTGTTCTGCTGTATATATATATAACTGCACAGGTTTATGTAGTAGTCCAGTCTAGCCTCATCACTACTTCGTCGAGGTTAGGCTAGGCACTTACCAGCACATGTGGTCGGTTGTGCTGATACTACACTCTGCACTATGTGCAGCTCCCGGAGTAGTGTTTGGTCAAGACCAGTTGATCGGGAGCTATCAGTATGAGACTCCGAGGTAGCCCTGCTGGCGTCCGCAGGCCCGACGTCTCTTCTATTAGTTTTTATGTTCTGTTGTCAATTGTACTCGAGACAAACTATGTTCTTTTCTTTCAAACACTTATTTGAAGTAATCCTAGACAGTCCGTGAGTGTTGTGACACCAGTTCTTGGGTAGAGGCATATGTTGATTTCCGCATTATTGTTTATCTTATTTAATTTAAATCTTTCGCTTTAATTTCATATCATGTTGTTATTTAAATATTTAACGCTTGTTATGATTTATAAAAAGATTTAAAATAAAATATTTAGGAGTTTATGATTTCGTGGCTTGCCTAGCTTCTATGAGTAGGCTCCATCACGACCCCCGAGGGTGGGAAATCCGGGTCGTGACAAGTTGGTATCAGAGCTCTAGGTTACATAGGTATCACAATTCATGGACAAGCTTAGTAGAGTCTGAGGGATCGGTACGGAGGCGTTTGTATTTATCTCCCAGAGGCTGCAGAGTTAGGAAAAGTTTCACATTTGTTCTTTCTTGTCGTGTGGTTTGGTTTCTCAATGCTAATTGAATTTCTACTTTGTTCTTTCATAGATGGAGAGGACACGCGCTTCCTCATCTACCGATCAGCAGTCAGAGCCCCCAGCAACTCCCACAAGGGGCAGAGGGCGAGGCCAAGGCAGGGGCAAAGCTCAGCCCAGGGCAGCAGCACCCTAGCGGAGCCTCAGGTCGATTTTGTTGATGAGGTTCCAGCCCCATCAGTTTCGGCGGGAGCAACTCATGTCCCAGAGGGGTTTATTGCCACCCCAATTCTTCAGGATGCTCTAGTCCGTATAGTGGGCCTTATGGAGAGTGTTACCAGAGCAAGTTTACTTCCTGTAGCACCAGCCGTCTCTCAGGCTGGAGGAGGAGCCTAGACTCCTGCTACTCGCACTCCAGAGCAGGTGGCTCCCCAGATTCAGACTCCAGTAGTTCAGCCAGTTGGAGCAGCTCATCCGGGTATGGTAGCCCAGGCCGATGATGGAGCAGTTATGTCTGTCGATGCTTTATGGAGGTTGGACAGGTTCACCAAGCTCTTCACTACTACCTTCAGCGGTGCATCTATCGAGGATCCTCAAGACTATCTGGACATCCGCCATGAGGTTTTTCGGAACATGGGTATTGTTGAGACCAATGGGGCTGATTTCGCTACATTTTGCTTGTCTGGATCCGCCAAGACTTGGTGAAGGGATTATTGCTTAGCTAGACCAGCAGGGTCGCTAGCCTTGACCTGGGAGTAGTTCACGTAGCTATTTCTGGAGAAGTTTCTCCCTATTACACAGCGAGAGGGCTATCGGAGGCAGTTCGAGCATCTCCAGCAGGGATCCATGACAGTCACCCAGTACGAGACCAGGTTCATTGATTTGGCTCGCTATGCTCTTATTATACTTCCCACTGAGAGGGAGAGAGGGAGACGGTTTATTGCTCACCAGCCGATTCGTCTTCAGATGGCCAGAGAGGCTGAGAGTGAGATATCCTTCTATGAGGCGGCCAATGTGGCCCGGAGGGTTGAGATGGTATTATCACAAGGGTGTGGTCATAGGACAGACAAAAGACCCCGTCAGTCAGTCAGATTCAGTGGTGCCTCGTCTGGAAGCAGAGGTTCATTTGATAGGGGTCATCCTCCTAGGCCCTTTCAGTCAGCACTCCAGGTTTCTCAAGGTGCTTCAGGTGGTCGTGGTTCTCACACGCACTATTCTGATCAGTATCCCTTCAGTGCACCGCTAGCTCCTATTAGTGCATTGTCGCTTCAGAGTTTCCGGGGTGGTCATTCAGGTCGATCGGGTTAACAGTCTCAGCAGCCGAGGGCTTGTTACACTTATGGTGATATGGGTCACATTGCTAGGTTTTGCCCTCGAGCATCGAGTAGCTCTCAGCATCAGGGTTCCCGTGCCATGGTTTAGGCACCAGGTGTTCCACAGCCCGCCCAACCAGCTAGAGGTAGGGGTAGAGGTGCTAGAGGTGGAGGTAGAGGTACTAGAGGTGTAGCTGAGGCCGCTAGAGGTGGAGGCTAGCCAGCTACAGCCTATACCAAAGAGGTAAATCAGAGTGGTAGGGCCCAGCCCTGATGTTATGCTTTTCAGCCAGGCCCGAGGCTGATGCTTCAGATGCAATTATTATAGGTACGGTTCTGGTTTGTGATAGAGATGCTTCACTGTTGTTTGATCCGGGATTACGTATTCATATGTGTCATCTTATTTTGCCCCGTACTTGGTCATGCCTACTAATGCATTGAGTGTTCTTGTTTATGTGTCTACACTGTGGGGGATTCTATTATGGTTGATCGAGTCCATCGTTCTTTTATTATGGTGATTTGGGGTCTTAAGACTCGTGTAGATTTGTTGCTTTTAGACATGGTTGACTTTGATATTATATTGGGATGGACTGTTTATCACCCTACCATGCTATCTTGGACTGTCATGCCAAGACTCTGACCTTAGCTTTACCAAGTATGCCTCGTTTAGAGTGGACGGACTCCTGGTCATTCTACCCACAGTGTTATATCGTATATGAAGGCTCGGTGTATGGTTGAGAAGGGGTGTTTGGCCTATTTGGCATATGTTCATGATTCTAGTGCTGAGTTTCCCTCAATTGACTCTGTGCCCGTTGTTCATGAGTTCCCTAAGGTATTTCATTCAGACCTGTCGGGTATGCCACCCAACATGGATATTGACTTTTGCATTAATCTGGTATCGGGCACTCAGCCCATTTCTATCCTGAATTATCGTATGACAAGTTAAAGGAGCAGTTGCAAGACTTGCTTGAGAAGGGTTTCATTAGACCCAGTGTTTCGTCTTGGGGTGCGCCGGTGTTATTTGTTAAGAAAAAGGATGGGTCAATGAGAATGTGTATTGATTACCAGCAATTAAACAAGGTTATAGTCAAGAATTAGTATCCGCTACCGAGGATTGATGATTTGTTCGACCAGCTTCAGGGTGCCATGGTATTTTCCAAGATTGAATTGCGATCTGGCTACCATCAGTTGAGGATTAGGGCATTTGATGTCCCTAAGACAGCTTTTCGCACTCGGTACGGGAATTATGAGTTTATGGTTATGTCATTCGGGTTGACAAATGCCCCAACAGCTTTTATGGACTTGATGAACCGAGTGTTCAGACCTTATTTGGACTCATTCGTGATAGTCTTCATTGATGATATATTGATATATTCCCGTAGCCAGGAGGAGCATGAGCAGCACCTTAGAGTGGTTCTTCAGACTCTGAGGGATAGTCGGTTATATGCTAAGTTCTCGAAGTGTGAATTCTGGTTGAGTTTAGTTGCATTTCTGGGTCATGTTGTATCAGTAAAGGGTATTCAGGTGGACCCAAAGAAGATTGAGGCAGTCAATAACTGGCCTAGACCAGCGTCAGCTACAGAGATTCGGAGTTTCTTGGGATTGGCAGGCTACTATCATCGGTTCGTCGAGGGCTTTTCGTCTATTGCAGCGCCGATGACCAGATTGACCTAGAAGGGTGCCTAGTTTAGATGGTCGGATGAGTGTGAGGCGAGCTTTCAGAAGCTCAAGACAGCTTTGACTACGGCACCGGTGTTGGTTTTGCCTACAGGTTCAGGGCCTTATACAGTTTATTGTGATTCTTCCCGTGTTGGGCTTAGAGCAGTGTTGATGCAGGATGGCAAAGTCATTGCCTATGCTTCAAGGCAATTGAAGATTCCTGAGAAGAACTATCCAGTTTATGATTTGGAGTTAGCAGCCATAGTTCACGCATTGAAGATTTGGAGGCATTATTTGTATGGCGTGGCATGTGAGGTATTCACAGATCACAAGAGTTCAGTATTTGTTCAAGCAAAAGGAATTGAATTTGAGGCAGAGGAGTAGGTTGGAGTTGTTGAAGGATTATGATATCTCCATTTTGTATCATCCGGGAAAGGCGAATGTGGTGGCCGATGCTTTGAGTAGGAAGGCTATCCAGTATGGGTAGTCTTGCTTATATTCCGGTCGGTGAGAGGCCACTTGCTTTGGATGTTCAGGCTTTAGCCAATCAGTTCATGAGACTGGATGTTTCTGAGCCCAGTCATGTGTTAGCTTGCATGGTCGCTCATTCTTCATTATTGGAGCGTATCCGTGATCAATAATATGATGATCCCAATTTGTGTGTCCTTAGTGACACGGTACAGCACGGAGGTGCCAGACAGGTTACCTTAAGTGTGCCTAATGTGGATGGGCTCCGATAGTTGATTTTGGAGGAGCCCACAGCTCCCGGTACTATATTCAGCCAGGCCCTGCGAAGATGTATCAGGATTTGCGGTAGCATTATTGGTGGTGTAGAATGAAGAAGGATATCGTAGCATATGTGGATCGTTGTTTGAATTTTCATCAGGTTAAGTATGAGCATCAGAGGCCTGGTGGTTTATTTCAGAGGATCGAGCTTCCCGAGTGGAAGTAGGAGCGGATCACTATGGACTTTGTTACTGGACTTCCACTAACTCGGAATAAGTTCAACGCAGTATGAGACATTGTTGATAGGCTGACCAAGTCAGCACATTTCATTCCTATGGCAGTCTCCTATTCTTCTGAGAGGTTAGCTGAGATTTATATTCGAGAGATTATTCGCCTTCATGGTGTGCCCGTATCTATCATTTCGGATCGGGTACGCAGTTTACCATGCGCTTCTGGAGAGCAGTTCAGTTAGAGTTGGCCACATGGGTTGAGTTGAGCACAACATTTCATCCCCAGACGGACGGTCAGTCAGAGCGGACTATTCAGATTTTGGAGGATATGCTCCGAGCTTTGTCATTGACTTTCGAGGTTTGTGGGATCAGTTCTTGCCTTTAGCGGAGTTTGCCTACAACAACAGCTACTAGTCGAGCATTCAAATGGCTCCTTATAAGGCTTTATATGGTAGGCGGTGTCGGTCTCCGGTTAGATGGTTTGAGTCGGGAGAGGCTCGGTTGTTAGGTACGGATCTGGTTCAGGAGGCCTTGGACAAGGTCAGGATCATTCAGGATAGGCTTCGTTCAGCTCAGTCCAGGTAGAAGAGTTATACAGACCACAAGGTTCGAGATATGGCTTTATGGTCGGTGAGCGGGTATTGCTCCGAGTGACGCCTATGAAGGGCGTGATGAGATTTGTGAAGAAGGGCAAGCTTAGCCCTAAGTTCATTGGTCAGTTTAAGATTCTTGATCGAGTGGAGAGGTGGCTTATAGACTTGCTTTACCGCCGAGCTTATCAGTCATGCATCCAGTGTTTAATGTGTCCATGCTTCGGAGGTATCACGACGGTCCATCCCACGTGTTAGATTTCAGCACTGTCCAACTGGACAAGGACTTGTCTTATGAGGAGGAGCCGGTGGCTATTCTAGACCGGCAGGTTCTTCAGTTGAGTTCGAAGAGTTTCCCTTCTATTCGTGTTCAGTAGAGAGGTCAACCTCCTAAGACATTGACCTGGGAGTCCGAGTCTGATATGCGGAGCCGTTATCCTCATCTTTTCCCCGACTCAGGTACTTCCTTCTTCTATCCGTTCGAGGATGAACGGTTGTTTTAGACGTGGAGAATATGATGACCCACAGGGTCATCACCTATTCTTAATTGAATTCTATGTCTCCGAGGCCTTGAAAACCTTATTTAGAGTCGCCTCGATTTGCATGCGCAGTCCGGGCACGTAGTCGGAAAACTTAAATGTGAAATTCTATGAAAAATGCTAAGTTTTGATGTTAAAATTAATAAATTTGACTTTGGTCAATATTTTGGGCAAACGGACCCGGACCCGTGATTTGACGGTCCCGGAGGGTTCGTAGGAAAATATGGGACTTGGGCATATGCCCGAAATCGAATTCCGAGCACCCGAGCCTGAGGAATGAATTTTTTTGAACAATTGTTTTCTGGAAGTGTTTAAGAAAATTGGAAATGAAATCTAATTAGAAAGCAATGTTATCGGGCCCGTATTTTGATTCTGATGCCCGGTATAAGTCTTATATATGTTTTAAGTCCTTCCTATAAAATTTGGTTAAAAACGGACGTCGTTTGACGTGATTCGGACTTGAATTTCTAAATTTGAAACTTGATAAAGTTTGAGAAAAGTTCTTTATTTTGAGGTTTGATTCATTGTTTTTGAGGTTATTTAGGGGATTTCATCGCACGGATAAGTTCGTATGATGTTGTTGAGTTAGTACATGTGTGTGGTTAGGAGCCCCGATGGCGTGTTTCAGATGTGTTTTAGAATGGTTTTAAACTTAGAAAATGTTGCAGATTTTCTGCAGTCAGTGCACAGGGAAATTGTTCTTCGCGTTCATGTAGTCCCACACGCGAACGCGTAAGACAAAATCCCCACGTGCTAGTTTCTTCTTCGCGAACGCGAAGGATTGGACACGAACACGAAGCTGAGGAGGGAGACCCTTCGCGAACGCGTCCGTCTACTCGCGAACGCGTAGGGTTCAGGGGATGGGTCTCCAGCTAATTCATCACGAACGCGACTGGTAGAACGCGAACACGAGGGCTCGAGAAGCTAAATCTTCGCGAACGCGAAGACCTAACAGCCTGACCCGTAGCGAACATAAGGGTTCTATCGTGAACGCATAGAATTAAATCGCCTGTGATTTTTAAAAACCCAAAATAGAACACTTACGGGACTTCTCAAAATTTTACAAAACTTCTTCTTCTCCAAAGCTCCTAGGCAAACCTAGAAGCGATTCTTCACCATAATCTCTAGGGTTAGTCATCTTTAACTTATTTTCTTCCATTTCCATCAACATCTATTGAATTTCTAGGCCTAAAACATGTGATTAAGGGTAGAAAATTAGGGATTTGGGTAGAACTAGGGCTTTTTGATTAATGGTGATTTAGACCTCCTTTTGGGGTTAAATTATGAAAATAATTATATATTTGGGCTCGTGGGTGAATGGGGAATTTGATTTTGATCCGAACTTCGTGTTTTGACCAAGCGGGTCCGAGGTCGATTTTCGGGTTTTTGGGAAGAATGATTGGAAAGCTATAATTAGGCATTGGATTCGAATTGTTTAGCATTATTTGATGTTATGAAGTCATTTATGTATAGATACAATTGATTTGGAGCCGAATTCGAAAGGAAAGGCAGTTCTTAAGGATTGAGCTGGTCGTGGAAATTCGAGGTAAGTGTTTGGTCTGACCTTAGCTTGAGAGATTAGGAGTTGAGTCCTTTTTGCTATATAGTATTAGTCGTGTATGATATATAGGCATGGTGACGAGTATCTATACGTTGGTGTCTAGCATGACCGTGAGTCTTTATATTATGAATATCTTGATTTCATTGTATTCTTCATACTTTGGTGATAATTTCTAGTTGTTGTGAAAAGTTTGTGGAAAGAATAGAGACCTTTGAACATCTTGTAGCATTGGCTCGAGTTATATTATGAATTGTGAAAGTATATGAGATGACTAAACCCTCTGGAGCATTGGCTCAAGTGGTAAAGCGAGTTATGAAGTATAAGTGAAAGATAGAGAAAGAGTTATTGAAATTTTCCCTTATCGGAATTTAATAATTTAATTGTTGTTCCCTTGCTGGGATTTAATTGTTAATTGTTGTTCCTTTGCCGGGATTTCTATATGTTCTTGTTTATTTTCCCTTGCCCTTGTTTGTGATTGTTGTTTGGGTGAGGAAGAGTGTTAAAGCACGAAGGGTGATGTAGTGCATTGTTGATATTGTGAGGAAAGAGTGTAAAGCATGAAGGATGATGTCGTGCCGCACGATGTACCATTTCATGCCAATTCTATTAATTATATGTGAGCAAAGAGAGTAAAAGCACGAAGGGTGATTCCGTGCACGTTTTTATTATATCATTGCTTGGTGAGGACGAGAGTAAAAGCACGAAGGGTGATGTTGTGCAATTATTGATTTATGATTCTTCATTGATGTCTGAGTTATGTTGCTTCTTTCGTTACTTGATGACTTTTACTTGGAATTGTTACCTTCCCCACAGCATGCTCCCCCTCCCATATTGATTGGTTATCTCTGTATTGTTGTTTCACTGTATATATATATATATAACTGCACAGGTTTATGTGGTAGTCCGGTCTAGCCTCGTCACTACTTTGTCGAGGTTAGACTAGGCACTTACCAGCACATGGGGCCGGTTGTGCTGATACTACACTCTGCACTGTGCGCAGATCCCGGAGTAGCATTTGGTCATCAGCAGTAGATCGGGAGCTATCCTTCAGTCCGAGACTTTGAGGTAGCCCTACTAGCGTCCGCAGGCCCGGCGTCTCTTCTATCAGTTTTTATGTTATGTTGTAATTTGTACTCGAGACAGACTATGTTCTTTTCTATCAAAACACTTATTTGTAGTAATCCTAGACAACCGGTGACTGTTGTGACACCAGTCTTGGGTAGAGGCATATGTTGATTTTCGCATTATTGTTTAGCTTATTTAATTTAAGTCTTCCGCTTTAATTTCATATCCCGTTGTTATTTAAATATTTAACGCTTGTTGTTATGATTTATAAAAGGATTTAAAATAAAAGAGTTAGGAGTTTATGATTTCGTGGCTTGCCTAGCTTCTATGAGTAGGCACCATCACGACCCCTGAGGGTGAAAATCCGCGTCGTGACAATGACCCTCTTGGAAATGTGATAGCGGGGGAAGAGGTAGATGATCTCGAGCAAGATGAGGTGCCTCTTGCACCTCAAGGAAAACGGAGAGGCCGGAATGTCAAATGCTAATCCAAATGATAATATTCCAGACCCTCCTCTGCCACCTCCAAGAGTGGCTCTCAGAGTACTACCGAATCAAGGGTATTCGTATGCTATTGTCCCTCCCCGAATTCGGGCGGGGAATTTTCAAATAACCAATGTGATATTGACCTGTCTTGAGAAACGAGCAACGTGGTATTTCATGGGTGCCTCTGATCAAAATGCCTGCAAGCATCTCAAGGGGTTCGTAGATACATGTTGGGGGAGCAAGCAGACGAATGTGTCCGA
Source organism: Nicotiana glauca (assembly GCA_026770625.1). Classification (NCBI taxonomy): domain Eukaryota; kingdom Viridiplantae; phylum Streptophyta; class Magnoliopsida; order Solanales; family Solanaceae; genus Nicotiana; species Nicotiana glauca. The sequence continues at coordinate 35,272 of MU665334.1, forward strand.
AGATGCTCTTAGGTTGAGAATTTTCCCATTCTCACTTCGGGGGAAAGAATTGGATTGGATATAGAGACTCCCCAACCATTCCATCACAACTTGGGATGAGTTGGCGGATAAGTTTATTACTAAATTTTTCTCACCCAGACACATGGCGGCACTTCGAGATGAAATATTGGCCTTCAAGTAGGAGCCAACGGAACCTTTGAATGAAATCTGGGAGCGGTTTTGGAACAATGGTGAAAGAATTCCCAAACAATGATATGACCGAGGCGATGATTCAACAAACCTTCTATTGGGGCATCAACACCACGAATCAATGCATTGTGAACCAATTGGCCTGGGGCAACTTTATGAAGCTTCCTTACATTGAGGCTTGTGAGATATTGGACGAGATGGCCGATACTTCTTCGGCATGGCAAAGTAGAGCGAATGTGCCCCAAGGTGACCCCATGGTCATCCATTTGCACAAGGAAATACACGATCATGGTCAAGGTATTGCTGAGCTTACTACTACATGAATCAATTGGCGAAGGCTCAGTTGCAACAAGTCCAAAATCCTCGCCAAGTCAATGCCATAGAAGGTGTAAACATGCTCGTCAATAAGAGAAGGCAAAGAGGGCAACAAGCTCAAGGGAATTCTGAAAAATATGATAATGATGGTGGTGGTTATTCAAATGATTGTTATGATGGCCAAAGTGAAGAGGTAGAATATGTCAACAACTATCAAGGAAATAGAGGAAACTCTTCAAACCAACAATGGCGACCCCAAGGAAATTGGGGCAATCAACAACAAGGTGGTTGTAATTGGAACAACAACAACCAAGGCGGTAATTGGGGGAACAACAATCAGGGCAACCAAGGGAATTGGAATGGTAATAACAACAACTGGAATGACAATAACAATCAAGGTGGATGGAACAATGGGAACCAAGGAAACTGGGGGCAAGGCTTTCAAAGGCCCCCTATGTACCAACAACCGAACAATCCACCCCTTTCCCTTCTCAAGGTCCTAGTTCTTCGGGTAATGATATAGGTAGAATTGAAATGATGTTCGAACAAATGATGAAGAAGAACCAAGATTCCGATGCTCAATTGGCTTCCCACAATACCTCTATCCGGAACTTGGAGGTGCAATTAGGCCAAATCTCTCAATCATTGAATACTCGCCCTAAGGGTGCTCTACCAAGTGATACGATAGTGAACCCAAAGGGTGGAAACAATCATGCTATGGCGGTTATAACAAGAAGTGGGAGAGGTGGTGATGTGCATGCCTCGAAAGATAAGCAAGTTGTGGATGATGATGTTGAGTTACTGGAAGATGATGTACCTTTTATAGTTGAAGATGTGGTTGAGAATGAGGTGAACAATGATGTGAGTATTGACATTAATGAGGCCGAGGTGGAAACTCAAGATGTCGTGAACCCATCTAGGGAACACGTGATTGACATGCCCGAGCCGGTGGTGCCCAAAGCCAAGGCACCTTTGCCTAGGCCACCTCCGCCTTATCCTCAACGGTTAGCAAAGCAAAAGAGTGACAACCAATTCAAGGAGTTCATTGACATGATGAAAAGCCTTACAATCAATGTGCCTTTGGTGGAGGAACTTGAACAAATGCTAGGATATGCCAAGTTTATGAAGGATTTGGTGACGAAGAAGCGGTCGATGGATTGTGAAACAATAAAAATGACACATCAAGTTAGTGCTATCATACATTCTATGGCCCCAAAACTTGAAGATCCCGAAGCTTTTACTATCCCTTGCACTATTGGAAGTGCGGATTTTTTCAAGGCCCTTTGTGATTTGGGGGCTAGCATAAATTTGATGCCTTATTCGGTCTTCAAGACTTTAGGAATTGGGAAACCTAGGCCAACCTCAATGAGACTTCAAATGGCGGATCTATCGATGAAGCGACCTTTGTGCATAATTGATGATGTGCTTGTCCGGGTGGATAAGTTTATATTGCCGGCCGATTTTGTCATTCGGATTGTGAAGTGGACTTTGAAGTCCCAATTATTCTAGGGAGACCTTTCCTTGCAACGGGGAAGGTATTAGTTGATTTTGAAGCGGGTGAGCTAACTTTCCGAGTGGGGAATGAGAGGGTCATCTTCCATGTTTGCAAGTCCATGAAGCAACCCGATAGCACCGAGGTGTGCTCATTTGTGGACATTGTCACAGCTGTGATCGTGGATGACACAAGTTTTATGATTAAAGTGGAGGATCCCCTTGAGGTCATGCTTCTAAATCTTGATGTCAATGATGATGCTAACCGAGTGGAGTGCGTAAATGCCTTGCATGGAATGGGGTCATATTCTTATGAGCCGAGAAGGCTATCCTTCGACCTCAAAAATAGAAAGACGCCCCCAACTAAACCATCAATAGAGGAACCACCGGTGTTGGAAATGAAACCATTGCCTCCACACCTCAGGTATGAGTTCTTGGGCCCTTGTTCTACTTTACCCATTATTCTTTCCTCGTGCCTTACTAACTTGCAAGTAGACGCCACTTTGGCAGTTCTTAAAAAGAGGAAGAAAGCAATTGGGTAGACACTGGCCAACATTCGAAGAATAATCCCCGCATTCTGCATGCACAAAATCATTTTGGAGGATTATGCAAAACCCTCCTTAGAGCACCAAAGAATATTGAACGAGGAAATGCAAGAGGTGGTGAAGAAAGAAGTGATAAAACGGTTGGATGTCGGGGTTGTGTACCCTATCTTCGATAGCTCATGGACTTCTCCGGTGCAATGTGTACTGAAGAAGGGTGGGATAATTGTGGTGACAAATGACAACAATGAACTTATTCCCACTTGGACCATTACCGGATTGAGGGTGTGTATAGACTACCGAAAGCTGAACAAGGTGACCCAAAAGGATCACTTCCCATTGCCATTCCTTGACCAAATGCGAGATCGTCTTGCGGGGCGTGCCTTTTATTGCTTTTTGGATGGATATTCGGGTTATAATCAAATCTTAATCGCTCCGGAGGACCAAGCGAAGACCACATTCACTTGTCCATATGGCATATTTGCTTTCTCTCAAATGTTGTTTGGGTTGTGCAATGCTCCAATGACCTTCCAACGATGCATGATGGCTATTTTCACCGATATGGTGGAAGATATCTTGGAGTTTTTCATGGATGATTTCAGTGTGGTTGGTGATTCCTTTAAAGAATGTTTGGGTAATTTGGATAGAGTGTTGGCCCGGTGTGAAGACACAAACCTTGTACCCAATTGGGAAAAATGCCATTTCATGGTTGAAGAGGTTATAGTGTTGGGTCACAAAATTTCTAAGCATGGGATTGAAGTAGAGAAAGCCAAGATTGAGGTGATTTCAATGCTGCCTTCCCCCACTTCTGTCAAAGGGTGAGGAGTTTTCTTGGGCATGCGGGGTTCTACCGGCGGTTTATCAAGGATTTTTCGAAGGTAGTGAATCCTCTTTGAAAGTTTCTAGATAAAGATGTTAAGTTTGTGTTTGATTAGAAATGCATGGAGGCCTTTGAGCTTCTCAAGCATAAGTTGACCACCACTTCTATCATTACCGCACCTAATTGGAGCTTGCCCTTTGAGCTCATGTGTGATGCTAGCGATGTTGCGGTTGGAGCGGTGTTAGGTTAACGTGTGAACACAATGTTTCATCCAGTGTACTATGCAAGCAAGACAATGAATGACACTCAATTGAACTATACGGTGACCGAGAAAAAGTTGTTGGCCATGCTGTTTGTAATGGAAAAGTTCCGACCGTACCTTATGGGGGCCAAGGTCATAGTGCACACCGATCATGTCGCCCTTAGGTACTTGATGACAAAGAAAGACTCCAAGGCAAGGTTGATGTGATGGGTGTTACTACTTCAAGAGTTTGATTTGGAGATATTGGATCAAAAAGGTAGTGAAAACCAAGTGGCGGATCATTTGCCCCACTTGGAGGAGGAAGGAAGGTCCTGTGATGGCATAGAGATCAATGATACATTCCCTGATGAGCAACTACTTTCTGTGTCGATGTGTGATATGCTATCGTTTGCGGACATTGCTAATTTCCATGTGACTGGCATCATTCCGTGTAAGATCTCTTCTAACCAAATGAAGAAGCTCAAACGGAATAGTCTGGACTTCTATTGGGATGAGCCATACTTGTTCAAGTTTTGCACCGATGGAGTGATCCGGAGGTGTGTACCTGAGGAGGAGCAATTCAACATCCTAGAGGCTTGTCATTCCTCCCCTATGGTGGCCATCATGGAGGGGTGAAGACGGCTTCGAAAGTTCTGAGTTGTGGTTTTTATTGGCCAACCTTGTTCAAAGATGTAAGTGATCTAGTAAAAAGATGTGATCAATGTCAACAAGCGGGTGGAATTTCCAAGAAAGATGAGATGCCTCTAAACACAATTCTTGAAGTTGATATCTTTGATGTATGGGGTATCAATTTTATGGGCCCTTTTGTTAGCTCGTATGGTATCACCTACATTCTTGTAGTGGTTAATTATCTGTCAAAATAGGTGGAGGCTGTGGCCTTGCCCAACAATGAAGCTAGGAGTGTGGTGGCATTTTTGAAGAAGAGCATTTTCACAAGGTTTGGTACGCCTTGGGCAATTATCAGTGATGGACGATCGCATTTTTGTAATAGAACTTTTGATGCCTTGCTTTCCAAGTATGGTTTCAACCACAAAGTCTCTACGCCTTATCATCCTCAAGCAAGTGGCCATGTTGAAGTGTCTAACAGGGAGATCAAGAGCATTTTGTCCAAAACTGTCAATGCCAATAGGACCGATTGGTCTAAAAAGTTAGATGATGCTCTATGGGCTTACCGGACCGCTTACAAGACCCCAATTGTTATGTCACTATATCGGTAGGTGTTTGGGAAAGCATTTCATCTACTAGTGGAGTTGGAGCATAACGCCATGTAGGCCTTGAGGAAGCTTAATCTTGAGTGGGATGTTGCGGCCAATCTTCGTGTTGAACAACTCAATGAACTTGATGAATTCCGGTTCTGTGCCTACTTTAGTTCGTCCTTGTATAAGGACAAGATGAAGTACCCTCATGATAAATATGCTCGTGGAAAGGATTTCAAAGTTGGTGATTTGGTTCTCTTGTTCAATTCTTGGTTACGTCTGTTTCCGGGAAAGCTTAAATCAAAATGGAGTGGACCATTTGAAGTTGTGTTGGTGACCCCCTTTGGTGCTCTTGATTTGAAAAACAAAAATGGTGAAGTCATTAGAGTGAATGGGCACCGTGTCAAGCATTATCTTGGGAAAATTGATGACAAACATGTGGTGGCACTTATCCATTTCAAATTATGTGATGGTAACCCGCGTCGTGCCGTGACATTAAATCAAGTGCTTCTTGGGAGGCAACCCATGTGTTTTTCTTTTTTTGTTTTTTTTTTCTTTGATTTTCTTTGTAGTATAGGATTGATTTTTTGGCTAAATGGTTGTGAGATATTATAGGATTGAGTTGATGCAGTGTAGGATATAATTGAAAAATTGCACAGGTCTCTAAAGTTTCCAGTGCGGCCGCACTACTATTTTGTGCGGTCCGCACTGGTCAAGGGTGTTAAAAATGCTATCTGAACTTTGCCACCGTGACCGCAGTTAATTTAGTGCGGTCTGCAGTGGACCACCGCAGTCGCGGTCCATTTTGTACGGACCGCAGTGGTTTACTGAGTTGGACTTGAACATAATAGCCCAGTACGGACCGCGGTCCATTTTGTGTGGTCCGCACTGGTAGGTGAGACTGGGCCCCAGAGGCTTTTCTATAAATAGCCCTTGAGGGTCTCCTGTTACCCTTTTCAAAAATTTGAAACTCAGACTAATCAAACATTGTTCATCATCTCCTTTGATCGTAATTGCTTGTTTGCATTTCTTTGATTCAATTCATCTCAATATATTGTACATCAATCTTCCTTTTCACTTGTTAATTTTGTTAATTTTAGTTAATTTTCATTTTTCTTAGCTCTTATTTTTTCCTTCTCCCGTATTTTCTTAACTTGTTAGGTTAGGATCGTTAAATGTTAATTCTTACATACTTAGATAGTGTAATGGACTGGGTAAGCATGTAGGGACATAAATTAGGGACAAAATTGGGCTTAAAAGCAAAATCTGATGAACCCTAACTGTGCCAAACCTGGGCACTCTGTGCGGACTGCGGTCAACTCTCTGCGGTCTACAGTGCCCCAGTGAGGTCCACATTGCCATTTTGTGCGGATCACACTGAAGAATTCTAATATTGTTGAATTATAGACAGTGCGGCTGCGGTACATTTTGTGCGGTCCGCACTACCTAGTTACAGAGAGTGGGTAGTCTGACCCCCACCTCTGTGCGGATCGTAGATGTTTTTGTGCGGTCCGTGGTGACCCTAATGTGGCAGTGGTTGATTTTTTGCGATCCGCACTGGGGAGATTTAGAGGATGTGTTTTGTGAAACCCACACCTGTGCAGACCACGGTCGATTCTCTACGGTCCGCGATGTTCCCTGTACGGCCGCAATATCATTTTGTGCGGTCCGCACTGGGCTCTTCTGCAACCTTTCTTCCCTGTTTTTGCAACACTGTTTTTAATTGATTACACTGATACTAACAAGCTGTTTGACTGTGATTGCAGACAATGGTGAGACAGCATGGTAAACAACCGGGCAGAGGAGAATCCTCCCGGGGAGGAAAGAAGAAGATGATAAAACTCAGTCCCCAAGCTCGGGAAAACATTAAAAGGACCAGAAAACTAATCAAAGTTGCAGACAGAGTCCCTTTCCTCAGGGAGTGAGTATCATCCATCAAGGAACATTTCTTCAGACTCCGTGCCAGAATACATGGAAGACTGACCAGAGAGACCTAGACTAAGAGACTCCCCTCCACCATCACCCACTACCCAAGCACCAACTAATGTCATTTCTGAGTCATCTGAGGGATCAGCAGCCGGTAGTGGGGAATACTCCACCTCCCCCACATCTTCATTATTCGGAGAGGGTGCAGACGGAGGTGAGAAGGAGGTACAAAGGGATGAGGAGATAGTTGAAGGTGGTGAGCCTCAGGTGGGAGGCATTGCCCGAACTAGAAAGTCCGATGTTTGGGAGGATAAGTTTGTGAGCCAGGTGGCATACCACAAGTTTAAGGAGTGGTAGCCTGTGAGAAAGTTGATACCGGAGCGGAGTTTCATTGACAGAGATCTATTACCCCACAACCCTGATGTGCAAAGATAATTTAGGACTAGAGTGGGTTGGGAACATTTTATGGAGAAGTGTGTAGATGCCAATGAACACATGGTTAAAGAGTTCTGTTGCAATGTAGCCCACATATAAAAGGGCTCCAAAGTGACCAAGGTTCTTAATAAGACAGTGTTTTTTGAAGGGAAATACCTTAAGAAATACTTGGGCTTCAATGAGGAGGATGAAACTTTATACATGGCAAAGTTGGAGATAGGCGAGGAGGTCCGTACATGGATAGCTCAGTACCTAGAAATCCTAGGTACCGTTCTTATGTGGTTGACTTTTGGGGTCAAAATATTGTGAAGGACCTTAAACTTTGAGGCGAGGGGTTGGGAGACGTTTGTTTGCATTCGGTTGGATCCTACTACACATGACCAGACCCTTTCTCTCTACCGGGCTGCATTGGTTGCTTCGATTATGGTAGGATACCCCATAAATGTGGGGATGTGATGTCCCGCATTATCTCGTTAGTGGGAGCAGAGCATGACTGGAACTACCCTTTCCTTAGCACCACCACTATGTACTTTCAGGACTTGGAGGTGAACAAGAAGCCCTACGACGTCAAGGTCAAGGCGATAGCCCCGTTCTCCTGGTATAGCTTAAAGGGGAATGACAACCCTAAGGACAAGAACTACAAAGCCCCTACTTCTGCCCCAACTGGCCAGTCTGAAGAGCCAGTTGTGGTAGAGGTCCCTGCTGAGCCTACCTCCACTTATGCTGGCATGCCTCCTGGCCCTTCCATATCAGCAGGCCCAGAGATCCCATCTACCCAGGCCCATCCCATCACTGCCCACTGGCTGAGCTAGGCCCTGTTGAGTATAAACAACTAGATGTAGACTGCCTCATCCAAGTTGTCCACATTGACTACTACTGTAGCGGCTCAGTCGATACCTTAGCCAGCACAGATCCCACAGTCGATAGAGGATGCTTTGAAGGAGATACTTGACAACCAGAAGAAAATCCTTACCACTCAAGATGCATTGGCCAAGGTAGTCGATTCACACAGCAAGGCTCTCAAGGAGCTTGCTAAGGAGCATAAAAAGCTTCGGAAGACATGGGCCTCCAAGGAGTCCATAAAGGAGCTGCGGGCAGATGTTGATAGACTGAAGGCAGACCAGCTACCTTTGGACCTGTTTCTTGATGATCTAGTCCCAGTAGCTCATCCACAGCCGGATCAGACCTAGAGGCCTCCGAAGAGGAGGAATATTCCTAGAGCAGATGATGCCATCATCTAGTTGGCGGACCCACCGGAGGCTTCCTCCAGTCAGCCACAGGATGTACCAGTTCCATAGCCTGTCCAAGTCCAGGCCTAGGTCCCAGTAGCAGTGGAGCAGACCACCGAGAACCAGTCTGATGTTCTCGAGCACACAGAAGACCTGGGGACCACCCATGATCTTATGCTGACAGATACGGCTTAGGGAGTCTTCTATATCCTTTTTCTATATTTTTTGGTGCTTATTTAGACTAGTTGGAATTGGAGACCATGCCAACTTTCATTTGAGGGGGTGAGCCCTACATTTTTGTGGATGACTGTATATATTGATATTTTTATGCTTTATTGATTTTTCACATTTGGTTTGTATATAATTTGATATTATCGCACTTTTATTTCACTTTTGGTCTGTATATAAAGTTATATTTTATTGTATATATTCATCCTATCTATTGTATATTCAAATCCCCTCTTGTATATATTTATTCTATTTTTCACAAAAAAAAAAATCATTTTTAGCTTCTTATTTGTGATTCACAACTTTTTGTTTTCGGAGTTTGCAATAAGCCTTTGATTTTCTTAATATCGTGGTTCTTTCCAAAGGTGGAGTGTTGTGTGAACCAGGTGGCTCTTCCCAATGATGGATGGCGTGACAACCTTCTTAAGGGTTTGAGTCAGGTTTTTCTTTTTCTTTTTGGTTTTTAGTATTTAGTAGTCAAGGGTGCCTCAAGCAAAGCTTCACTTGGACCTAGCACATTTGCCTTTGATCTTATGGTCAAAAACAATTTTTTATGTTTAGGATGGTAAAAGTTGTGACCTTGAGACTCTTGCGTTAGCCGATAATCATCAAGCGGTGTTTCGGGACCATTGTGTGCTCAAATCGTATCTAAGGTTGTTGTGGGCCCCCAACTCTATGTCTTTAGCAATCCCTTAGCTTGTGTGGTGAGTAATTGAATTGCAGGTCCAAGTCCCAAGCCAATGGTCTAGAACTTGCCCTGAATGTTTGTTGAGGCGAAATCCTAGGTGAATTTTGACTTAAGACATAATTATAGGCTCTCCTTGACCCAAATGATAGTTTGAACAATTCCATAGCTTACCAATGATAAGATCCCTAGTTAACCCTTTTGAGCCTTAGACCTTTTTCTTTCAAGAACCATGATACAAACCTATACCTATTCTAAAAAATACCCTCTCTTGGCACCCAATCTTTCCTTCAGCACATGGCAAAAGTATAAGTTTAGGGAGAGAGACGAAGATTGCAACAAAGTAGTAAAAAGGCACAAAAATGAAGAAAAGGAAAGGCAATGAAAAAGAAAGAAAAGCAAAAAGACAAACAATGTTCAGTGTGAAAAAGAATAAAAAGGGATTTAAGAAAAGCAATGAATGAAAGGCGTGAAAAGATGAAAAATGAGAAAAGGTGTGAAAAGAACAAGAAAGAGTGACATGGTGTCTCTCTAACCCCTTAGAAAGAAGTGAAATGACTCAAAGAATCAAGTGAATTGTGCCAAATGAATCAAAAGAAGTGCTTAAGGGAAGATGGAACCCACTTGAACAAAAACATGACCTACCCTGGACCAAAAGCCTTCATAATGACTCCACAAAAGCCCTATATGATCTTGAGTCGAATGAAGATTACATTAGTGGATACTTACATAAGGGGCAAGCATATGGTACGTAGAGCCGGACTTGTGACCTTTCCTTGAGAGAGATGAGTGAATTTCCAATTGTGTGCCAATATTCTAAAGGTGAGGTTTGCTTAGGAAGAGTTGAGGATGTGTGAGTTTGGGTTCCACAATGACCAAAGTAATTGAAAGAGTTCTTTGATGTGTTGACTCAACTCTTGATGCTCTTGTGTCGCACTTGATCCATGGTTTTTCAAAGGTTAAATGTTGTTAATGACTCATGTGTGTCGAGGGCAATTGTTAGTCCCAGTTGATGCTAGTTGAGGTTGCTTTAAGAAAGCTGAAAATTTCTAGGATTTTCCCTTAAGGGGTGGGTCTTATTTTGTTTGCTTGAGGACAAGCAAAAGCTTAAGTTTGGGAGAGTTGATAACTAGGGATTTTGATGCATTTTATACCCTTTGTGCTTATGATTTGATTATAAATTCATACAAAATAGTCCCAAAAGGTTCATAAGTTGTGCTTGATTGCAGACTTGATCAACAAAGTGACAAGATGTCAAAGATCGGCTCAAAAGGAGTGAAACCTGCACAAGTACCAAAGACAAGACAAAACTCATGAGAAACAGGACTAGTGCGGCCGCACTACACTTTGTGTGGTCCGCACTAGGGAGATTCAGAGAGTTGGATTTTCAGGCATCAAGGTAGTGCGGCCGCAGAAGGTTTTGTGCAGTCCGCACTGAGGCACCGCGGCCGCACGACCATTCTATGCGGTCCGCAGAACCAAAGTTCATAGAGATGCCAAATTCAAAAGATGAAGCTTGTGCGTTCCGCAGTCCATTCTGCGCGGACCGCATTGAAAGCCTCCGCGGTCGCAGTCCATTCTGTGCGGTCCGCGGAGCCTGGGTTCAGAGAGTCAAAATTTCAAGTTCAAGAGCCTAGTGCGGTCGCATACCATTTTATGGGGTCCGCACTGACCCCGCAGTGGCAATTTTGTCCAGATTTTCCAGCTTAGTATAAAAAGATTCAGTTTCCATTTTTAGGGCATCAGATATGACAAGATTGTAGTTGCGCTCGTGAGACGATATTTCTTAGCCATTTTGGGCACTTTCACTTAGTTTTAATCATTGAATTTTTATATTTACTTTAGTAAATTAATTAATATGTCTTTCTCTTCATCTATTTCTCTGATTTTCTCTTCAAGCATGAGTAGCTAGACCCATTAGCTAGGGTTATGGCTCAATCCTAGTATGGGTAATTGATGGGTGTTGTGATTTAACGTTAGATTGACTATTGGTGTTTGTTATTTGGGTCAATTTTATGGTTTAATTTATGAATTAATGGTTGCAAACAGTAGTTTGTGCTAAGTTGACTTGGGCTCTTCTTGAGAAAGAGAGCATAAGTCTCCAAAATTGACTCAATAAGTAATTGGGATGGACTCAAGAGATTAGATAATCCCAATTAAAGGGTTAAACCTCGAGAGAGTAATTACCCGACGTGAACCCTAGTTGTTTGGGCAAATATGCATACCCAATTAGTCTTGAGAAAGTCAATTGGGCAATACCACTCTATCTACCGAGAGGTGTAGAGTGGGTAGTATCGAGCAACGATGATAACATATTCCCCAATCATAACAATCGTGCCTTAGATGCAATTACCCATCAATTAGCCACCTAGGTGAAAGTCACTATCCTAGTGCCTTTTAAACCATTAGATACAACTTGTAGTAATTTACTCTTAGTTTAATTTAGTTGCAATTATAATTTGTAGTTTGATCATAGTAGAATATAAAGAAAAACAAAAAATGAATAGAAGTGATATTTGGAACAAATACGCAATTCAAACCTAAATAGATACTCGACTCCATTCTAGCTCTCTGTGGATATCGACCCCGACCCAAAATCGAGTAAAAGCTATTGCGACCCTCTCTCGCTACTTTTTAGTGGTGCGGAGTAGGATGCGATCAACGGTCCCTGGAGAATGGGTAGGGTTTGAGGGGTCGTTTGGATTAAAAATGGAAAGGGCTATTTGTTAAATACTCAATTTATCAATAAAATAATTTGTAAAAATAGTTAATTAAGTGAAAAAATGATTTTTATGCATGAAGATGATTTAAAATAATTACTTAATATTATAAAAATATAAAAAGTTATTTTCTGTATAGATAATGTAGTTATGCATGTGAATGGGCTATTATTGCAAGATATGCAATTATAGTCTTAAAAATACAAATGTAATTGTAAAAATGCAAATAAGATATTTGAACACTTATATAAGCATAAATGATGAACTTCGATGATTAAATCATCGTAAAGTAATATGAGGGCTAATTATTGAATATTTATATAATTAAAATGCAGAAATAAATTGATTTAAGGCCTTTAAATTTTTTTAGAAAAAATGGAAAAATACTTGTGCATATTTGTAAATGCATATACAATTTTTTAAAAGTATTTATGCATATTTAAAAATATATGAGGAAAAATTAGGTATCAACACCATCAGGACCTCGGCGTCACCTAGTCATCAATCTCTCCAGCCTCTCGGGCTCTCGATGTCTTGAAATATCAGCCCAAAAATAACAATGTGATGTATCAATAAATAGTAACAGAGATTGAGATATGATATGCATATGAATGCGTATGACTGAGTATGTAATGCAATGAAAGCAGATAGCTCAACAGCATAAATGACTTTAGTGGGTCCCAACAGGATAAGCATGTAGCCTAGACATGGATTCTAGCATTAATCACAGCTCAATAGCTCAAGTACGTAGAAATTTCATGTTTACAGGTAAGATCAGATAATTACATAGTGCCACAGAAATAACGGAGTCATAATTCACACGCTGCACGCCCACACGCTCAACTAGCATGTGCGTCACAACAATACCAATCACATTAACACGTAATTTGAGGTTTCATACCCTTAGCACCATGTTTAGATGTGTTACTTACCTCGACAAGCCAAATCCAATACCAAGCAAGCCAAACGATGCTCCAAAAATGCCATCTCGTGTGTACCGACCTACGAACGTTAGAAACTAGCCAAAAGCAACTCAAATTATCAAATAAGGCCCAAGAAAATAATTCCAAATGATAAAGGTCGAATCCTTACTCAAAAGTCCAAAAACCATCCCCAAAAGTCCAACCCAGGCCCGTACCTCAGAACCCAACAATACTCACAAAATTCGACAACCCATTCAATTACGAATCCAACCATACTAGTTTCACTCAAATTCGATTCCGCATCGATGTTCAAAACTCTAACATTAACATTATGAAAATTTAGTCAAAACCTCCTAATTTTCATCTCAAAATACTAATTCAATTATGAAAACGATGATATATTAATGTAAATTAACCAAATCCAAGTTAGAAATACTTACCCCGCTGAATTTCTTGAAATACTCACAAAAAATCGCCACTAACCGAGCTCCTAAAATCCAACTGTGAAAATATACCTTAACCCTCATTTATATAGTACACGGTCTGCCCCCCCAAAGTGCTGACCGCACATTTTTTTGGTGTGGTTGCACATCCCAGGTCCTGTGACCACGATCCAAATTGAGCGGCCGCACTTAAGCAAAATCTGCACTACCAACCTTTAGTAAATTGGCCATACATTTCTGTACAAATGTCCAAATGATGATTGCTTTATCTTTCTAAAAACTAGACACAAATTGTTATAACTTTTGTTTTTGGATCATCTCCAAATTCCTTACATATTAAAAGATACTCCCTCTTTCCAGTTTATGCGAACCTATTTCCTTTTTGGTCCGTTCCAAAAAAAATGAACCCTTTCTAAATTTGAAAATAATTTAGCTTAAACTTACAATTCTACCCTTAATGAGAAGCTTTTATAACTACACAAATACTCTAGGCCCCTTTTGACTTGTTTAGGACCACAAATTTCAAAAGTTTTCACTTTTAATTAAATTCTGTGCCTAGTCAAATAGGTTCACATAAATTGGAACGGAGGGAGTTTAAGCTTCCGAAGTCAAACCATCGAACCTGCCTGTAGAATCTTTGATCTACGTCGGCAAGAAGAATTGTGTGGTCTGTACTTTTCCTCCCTGATCCGCACTTGAGGCTTTGCATCAACACTCCAAAATATTCCCCCGCACTTCCAAAGGTATCCCTGATCCGTACTTGAGGCTTTGCATCAGCACTCCAAAATGTTCCCCCGAGTACCTAGGACCCTGTTCAAACATAACAACAAGTCCTAAAACACAATATGAACTTACTCAAAGCCTCAAATCATACATAACAACATCGAAACGACAAATCACACATCAAATCGAACTTAATGAACTTCGAATCTTCAACTTTCAAAACTCGCGCCGAAACATATCAAAAATCAACCCGAAAGGAACTCAAATTTTGCACACAAGACCCAAATGACATAATGGAACTATTTCAATTCCCAAAACTACAATCTGAATCTGATATCATCAATGTCAACTCTCGGTAAAACTTATGAACTTCTCAAACCTTCAAATTTCCAACTTTCGCCAATTAGCATCGGAACCTTCTAGAAATATCCAAATGTAAATACGGGCATACACCCGAGTCCAAATCCACTATCCGGACATAATGGAACCATTAAAACTCTAATCTGAGGTTGGATACAAAAAAAGTCAAACTTGGTGAACTCTTCCGACGTAAATATCCAATCATGAAATGCATCCTTCCAAATCAATTCCAATTAACGTGAAACCAAAACTGACGATTCATACAAGTCATAATACATCATACGGAGCTACTCATAACCTCAAACTACCAAGAAAAGTGCAAATACTCAAAATGACCGATCAGATCATTATAGAATAGTTATTACTACACCCCAAACTTACACGATGTTGATCTTCTCTTTTCCCTCGTAGGTTTTCCTAAGACCACTGAACTTAGGCCGCTGGATGGTGATGACAATACGTCCTTACACATAGAACCCTCCATTTGAGAAAGCCCCGGGCTGTCGCAGAGGAGAAAAAGAAGAAAAAAAATCCTCAAGTTCACCGAATCTCGAGGTAAAGATAAAAAGGAGGGCAGCCACCCGGGCTTGCAAGCCCAAGAAGAAAACTAAGTCCCGGGTACCGGACTCTCAATTGCTTCACCGGCTCAGGGATGACCCTGAAGAAGACAACATTTATATCGCTCATAGATCAACCCCTTTCGAGGAGCAGGCGGCAACTGAGGGAAGGAGACACGAGGCCAATTCCCTTCTGAATAAAGAGGATGAAGTGGAGATAGGGGTTGTGACCTCCCGAGAAGCCGTTCTTGTTCCGAAGGAGGCGACCGGTGTGATAGACATCATCGAGACACCCTCCTATACCGAGTCCATACTTGAAGAATCCCAAGCGAACAAGGAAAAATCAAGTGAGGGAGCTCAAGGTATAGAAGATCCTTTTCTTTCCTTCTTTAATGGCATGGACATGTCCACATTGGAAGATTTCTCCGGACTGGGTCACTGGAGATACAGAAGAAGGATGTGCCTTCGGGATCTGACAGGCCGAGCTCGAGATTGGTAAAGAAATTCCCTGCACCGAGCGTGGATCCCGAGCAAGAGGATGGTTGTTCTCACAGTCCCAAAGGATGCCCGATTCTTATCTTCTCCGGTAGGTGTTGCCAGCTACCTCTAATGCCTGGTGACTAAGGAAGACCAGGAAAAGATGAACAAGGTAGGCACGTCAAGGTTTTTTAACGAGGCGAACAGGTGCTAAGCCGGGTAAGGTTCGAGCACTTTCATATTCCCTTCATGAATCCCACTTAAGTTTTCCCTTGATGTCTCTTAACAGTTCCACTGTTTTACATGTTTTAGTGCTTCATCATGAAAGCTTCCTCTGGTACTGCTTGGAAATGAGCCAGCTCGAGTTCGAGCTCTAAGAACAAGTCTGGAAGAAGGAATGTATAGGCTTCTCAGCGAGCAACAGGATGTGGCCCTTAAAGACCTCCAGGCCGAGCTGGACAAAACTCAGAAGGAGGCCTCGATCCAAAAGTGGGAGCATGCCGACATGGTTGAAAAGGTAAAGGTCTTTGAAGCTAAAAACAAGGAGCTAGTCGTGGTGACTAACAACACAACCTCGCAGGTCTAACAGAAGATCGACCTAATCAACTAGCTCCGAGCCGAGATGAACGAGGTCAATGCCATGGACGAAGTGTGGAAGGGCAGGATGGACCTGATGGATTTGGAGAAGGAAACTACTAAGGCAGAGCTAGCATCAGTTGAGAACCAACTATGAGTGGTGAAGGACAAAGCTGAAAAGCGGTCTCAGTTGAATGATGATCTTCGAGCACAGCTGAGTTCGGCTTTTGCCTAATGGGATGTCCTTGGAAGAGAATATAAGGCGCTGAAGTCCAAATTGGACATGACCACTATTGATGTCGAGGAAATGGTAGCCCAATATCATACCGATATAGAGGTAGCCGAGAGCCGCCTAAAGACAAAGGCTGAGTATATGAAGCGGTTGTCCCAGAGAGAGGACCTCGAAGATATCCATGCCCGAGAATTCAATTTGTTGGACGAGATCGAGGAAGCCAAAAATATTGAGTCCGAGGCAAAGGAGCTTTACTAGCCTGAGGGTGTCGAAGGCTCTGACAATTCTGGTAATGAGTCGGGCCCCGATGAAGACCAGGCATAGATACCTTAGTACTTTTTCAGTTTTATTTTCTCTTATGTATACTTTTTTTTGTTTATTTTAAGACCGTCTTTATTGGGCCTTTGTAAATATATTCGGTATAATATATGAAATTCTCCATTTCTAGCAATACCGTCTCTTTACCTTTCCAACATCTTTTCATAATTTCTATTCATTTACCATTTTTGACGCCTTAGCGTAGAATCAAATATACATTTTTCAGAGGCCCCAATGAAGCCTGACTTTGATAAATCTTTGTTTGATCGAGGCTTTTAAACCTCAATATGACCAAAATTTTTTAAGATGCTTAAGTGATTTTACACGATACTTTTGTCGAGGGTAAACTTTTAGCAGGTTTTGAGTTTTTATAAAGGACTTATTTTCTAATTACAAGCTTCAGACATCTCTGAGTCGTTCTTAGGGTGGTCGTAACCTTTTGTATTTGGGCACCACCTAATAGGTTTAGAGCCTCTGAGATTTGGTAGTCTAGGTTGTCCAAACTTTCTTTGGGCGACAGTCCCAAATTAGGCGTAGCCCTTGGGCTCGATAGTCCCCGAGTAGGGGTAGCCCGTAGGATTTTAGGATCCGGAATTGAAAAAATAAGAAAATACTTAATAGCAAGGCGGAACTTTCTTTAATTTCTCCGTGTGTAAAGTATATGATCGAAAGTGCATAAAAACTTGTATCATGGCTAAAGCCACTATGCGAGCACGGTTCGTACGACCATTTGGCCCTTACAATGAATCCTAACTTCCAAGCCTTAGCTTCTAACATACAAGGTTTTTCTTTTTTCCTTGTTGAGAACATTAATCCGAGGGTAATGTCCCCCAATACTCACGGTCGAGCTTGAGAGGACTCGAATATTATTGATGTGAAGTGAACGCTCATTGACTCCGATTTGAGACCGGCCTTCAAATCTAAGTTAGCACATTTTATTGTTTCCTCGTTGAAAACCATGCCGAGAAGCTCATTTTGGGACAAAACTGGTTCAAGAGAAAAAGAGTACAACGCATGCTTTCAGACCTAATAGTCACATCAATTCTTGGCTGTTTGCCTGCAAATGTTAGTCCTTAGCAGTAGCTATCACGATCCATTTCCACAATAGATCGTGATGGCACCCAACACCATTGCCGGGCAAGCCAACGCGGAATATTAAATAAATTCTCCTTTTTGCCAATTAGTTTCAGAAATCTCTTAAATTAAAGTTAAAAACAAGTAATAACCGTTAAGGTACCCAAAAATAATTATACAATTCCCAAAAGAATAATCTACTAAAGTGTGTGCCAAGACCTGGTGTCAGAGGTTACGGGCAACTAGTAGAATATACAAAAGTAAAATTCTATCCTACTGTCCGAAATAGAATAGACAACAAAAATAAATAAAAGAAGCTCCATCCAACTGCTGAACGGCACAGGAGGTGGAGCAGCTCACCGTGGAAGTCTCGGGATAGGCTCAGTGATATGCACCAGACTATAGACAGATGTACCTGCCTCAGACCCTGTATAATTAAGTACAGAAGCGTAGTATGAGTATATAAATAATATGTACCCAGTAAGTATCATATCTAATCTCGAAGAAGTAGAGACGAGAAGTCGACTTGACACTTACTAGGGTCAAATAATAAGAGATATGAATTACACTGTGCATGGATAAAAGCAATTAATTAGCAGTATGTAGCAAGAACTAGCAGGTTCTCTCCTAAACAATGTCACCACTGGTAACTTCATTTCAGGGCAACTAATAATCTAAATCATAGGAATTTCTGTATAAAGCAGGCGCAAATAGTGCCAAAATCGTACGACCTGATCCAACATAAAGTAAATTTTGCAATGCCGAGGGTCGAGCGGCACGAACCATAGATGCATCTATTACCCCACTCGCGAATCAACCATGCGACGCGGTCACATGTAATTAAACACATCAACAGATAGACAATGACATATAACTGGAGAGAAATTACTCATTGAATTATCATCTTCTCTTTTAAAAATCAAGAATGGTCATGTTCCTCTTAGTTAATCTCATTTATCATAATCAGCACAATTAAACAAATCTAAATTAAACATAGAGTTGCAAAGATACCACATAAATCATGTTTTTGGATCCTAAACTACCTGGACTTAGCATAATAGTAGCTATGCACAAACTCTCGTCACCTATTGCGTACGTAGCCCCGCATTTCATAACAAATTATTAGATTACATCACATATGGGGACAATTCCCTCTTACAAGGTTAGATAGGAGACTCGCTCCAAAGTGCACTTCCAATACCAAGAATGAGCCTAAACCCTCAATTTGGAGCCAAACGATTTAAAAATAGATAAACGAGGTAGGAACTAGTCAATACAAGCTTACAAGATCATATCCGAACTATTTAAGCAATTTCCCACCCTTAAACACAAATTTCCTAAAATCCGACCCCTAGCCCACGTGCCTGGATTCTGAAGTTTTTCAAGGGAAGTTGTTCTTCATAACCCAAGGATCAATAATATATGATTTCTAATTCATTTCATGGAAAATTTCGTGGTCAAATTCAACTCTTGTCAAAACCCTAGGTTTTTGCTCTAACCCCATTATTTCACCTTAATACTAGTGTTTAATCTACCTAAGATATAAGTATTAAACTAGAAATAGGTAAAACTAACTTACCTCAAGATGCAAGGTGAAGGTCTTCTCTTAAAAGCTCTAAAATTGCCCAATAGAGGAGTGAAATATGGAAAAAATGGACCTAGAACCCGTAATAAATGAACTCACTGCTTCAGCGATTTCCGCATTTGCGGTCCCGCATCTGTGAGGAAGTGGCCGCATCTGCGGATGTTGACCTAAAAGGTTGGGACTGCTTTTGCGGTCTTGGAGTCGCTTCTACGGAGCCGTTTCTGCGGTATTGGCCTGGCCCTCCACTGGGCCACATTTGCAATAGACGGACCACATCTGTCGTCTCGCACCTACGGTCCACCAACCGCAGGTGCGGTTATGACAGAAGCAACAGCTTCGGCACTCCTCAAAAATTTCAAATTCACTCGAGCCTTGTCCGATTGACGCTCGGGGCTCCTGGGCCCTGCCCGAACATACTGAAAAGTCTGAAATCACAAAACGGACCTACTCGAACCTTCGGAATGCCCGAAACAACACTAAATCTAAGAATCACCCCCTAAAACCAATTGAATCAAACTGATGAACTTCAAGTTCTTAATTTTTCTCTAACGGGCCAAAACGCCCTTAAACCACTCGGATTGACACCAAATTTTGCGGGCAAGTCTTAAATGTTATATTGCACATGTACTAGGCTTCAGAACCAACATATGAGCCCAATACCAACGTGATCAATCATTAATTAGTTTCTTTAAATCCATATAATTTGAGTTTAACAATTTCTAATAAAAATTTATTACTCGGGCTAGGGTCCTCGGAATTCGATTCCGAGCATACGCTCAGGTCTCATATTTTCCTATGGATTCTCCGGGACTGTCAAAACACGAATCCGGGCCCATTTGCTAAAAATGTTTACCAAAGTCAAACTTAGCCTTTTTGAAAAATTCTTAAGGAATCAAATGAGCATATATCAACCCAAATTCTTCTAAATCCCGAACCTTCCATTCCCACGGGTCATTAATTAAGTAAAGCAAGTACGAAAGGTTTTATTTGGGGGAATGGGGTTCTAAAGAGCAAAACGACCGGCCGAATCGTTACTGTAGCACCGCTTTAAGAGTGTCACATTCCAGTTGTTTAGTAGTTGCACACTATTTCTTGTTTCGAGCTTGTACGAGCCTTTGCCGGTAATTTTGATGACTCGACATGGTCCTTCCAATTTGGTCCTAGTTTCCCCTCGTTCGGGTTCTGGATGTGTAATGCCACTTTCCACAACACCAAGTCCCCGATCTTAAAGTTTCGGAGGTTGGCTCTTCGGTTGTAGTATCTTTCAATTCGCTATTTTTGGGTGGCCAACCGGACTAGGGCGGCCTCCGGCGTTTTGTCCAATAATTCTAGGCTCGTTATCATGGCCTTGCCATTTGGCTCTTCTATCGTATATTGGAACCTGAGGCTCGGTTCTTTCACTTCGACTGGTATTAAGGCTTCGACCCTATAAACTAATGAAAATAGGGTGGCCCTGGTACTAGACTTCGAGGTCGTATGGTATGCCCATAGGACTTTGGGTAGGATTTCCTTCCATTTCTATTTGGCATCGGTCAACCACTTTTTCAGGTTTTGAAGTATGGTCTTGTTTGTTGATTCTGCTTATCCATTACCATAAGGGTAGTATGGTGTTGATAGTATCTTCTTAATTTTTTGATCTTTTAAGAATTTATTTACCTTGATGCCAATGAATTGTTTCCCATTATCGCAAATGATATCGGTCGGTATCGCGAATCGACATAATATATGGTCCCAGATGAAGTCAATGACTTCTTTCTCCTGAATTTTTTCAAACGCTTGAGCTTCGAACAATTTGGAAAAATAATTAGTCATGAATAATATGAATTGAGCCTTACCGGGTGCCCACGATAGGGGATCGACGATATCTATTCCCCACTTTATAAACAGCCACGACGACAAAACCGAGTGGAGTAGTTCTCCCGGTTGATGTATCATCGGGGCATGTCTTTGGAAGTCGTCATACTTTCGTACGAAGTCCTTTTGCATCTTTCTCCATTTCGGTCCAGTAATAGCCGGCCCTAATTAATTTTTTCAGACCAAAGATTCTGGCCCCAAATGGTTCCCGCAAGTGCCTTCGTAAACTTCTCTCAAGGCATATTCGGTATAATCTGGCGCCAAACATCTAGCTAGTAGGCCGTCAAATGTTCTTCTAAACAATGTTCCTTCGACCAAGCTAAATCTGGTAGCCTTGTTGCGTAAGGCCCTCGATTCTTTAGGATCCGAGGCAATTTTCCAGTCTTTAAGTAGTCTATGTATTTGTTCCTCCAATCCCAAGTTGAACCTTGTTGAATTTACTTCGACGTGGCCTTTTTCTGCCACTGACTTCATGAGTTGTATTACCATTCCCGAACAGAATTCTTCAACATCGACCACCGAACCTAAGTTAGCCAGAGCATCGACCTCGCTGTTTTGATCTTGGGGCACATGTTGTAGGGTCCATTCCCTGAATTGATGCACTATTACCTATAATTTGTCTAAGTATCTTCGCATTTGTTCTTCTTTCACTTCAAACATCCCATTGACTTGATTTACCCGAGGAGGGAGTCTCACTTAGCTTCGATCACCTCGGTCCCAAGGCTTTTAGCCAATTATAGACCTATAATTATGGCCTCATACTCTTCCTCATTGTTAGTTAATTTCACAGTTCTAATACATTGCCTAACTATATTCCCTGTCACAATGCTGAGCCTATAATCTTCTTTTTATTCGAGGCTCCATCCGTAAAAAGGGTCCAAATCCTCAAGATAGTCCCCGAGGTTAGCAATAATTCCCTTTTGACTTCAGGTATTAAGACCGATGCAAAGTCTGCCAAAATATGAGATTTTATAGCAGTTCGGGGTTGATACTCGATATCGTACCTGCTAATTTTGATGGCCCATTTAGCTAACCGGCCCGAGAGCTCGGGTAAGAGGCTATGACACATATGGAGTGGCATTGAAAGTACGATTTATCTTTGTAGAAGCGCTTAGAAAAGTGAGCGCCAACTTTTCCAGGTAAGGGTACCTTGTTTCGGCCTCGCCTAGAGTTCTACTAACATAGTAAATAGGAAATTGTGTGCTTTCCTCTTCCCAGATTAAGACTCCACTTACCGCCACCTCGAAAACTGCCAAATAAAGGTACAATTGTTCGTCCGCCTTTAGAGTGTGAGTAGGAGAGGACTCGATAGGTACCGTTTGAACTCTTCCAAAGGTTGTTTGCATTCTGAGTTCTAGGAAAAGTTATTCTTCTTCTTCAACAGTGAGAAGAACCGATGTCTTTTGTCCAAGGACCTCGATATGAATCGGCCCAGGGTGGCTATGTGCCCGGTCAGTCTCTAAACAGCCTTGACATTGTCCACCATGGTGATATCTTCTATGGCTTTGATTTTGTCAGGATTGATCTCGATTCCTCGATTGGATACCATGAACCCGAGGAATTTTCCAGATCCGACCCTAAATGCACACTTCTTCGGGTTCACCTTCATATTGTATTTCTTTATTATGTCAAGGGTTTCCTGGAAATGTCTCAAATGGTCCTCCGCTCGTAAGGACTTGACTAACATGTCGTCAATATAAAATTTCATCGATTTTCATATATGTTCTTCAAACATCCAGTTCACTAGGCATTGATAGGTGGTACCGGCATTCTTTAAACTAGATGACATTATGTTATAACAATAGAAGCTGAATTTAGTGATAAAAGAAGTCTTTTCTTAATCGCCCGAGTCCATCCGAATTTGGTTATACACAGAATAGGCATCGAGAAAGCTGAGTATCTCGTGCCCGGTCGTCGCGTTGATCATCCGATCGATGTTAGGCAAAGGAAAAGAATTCTTTGGGCAAGCCTTGTTTAGATCTTTGTAATCTACACACATTCTTAGTTTATTTCCTTTTTTAGGCACTACCACTACGTTAGCTAACCAATTTGGGTATTTAACTTCCCGAATGGACCCTATTTTGAAGAATTTAGATACTTTGTCCTTGATGAATGCATGCTTGACCTCGGACTGTGTCTCCTCTTCTGTTTAACCGAGTGGAACTTCGGGTCCAAACTCAGTTTATGAGTGGTTACCTTCAGCGGGATCCCTTTCATATCAACATGGGACCAATCAAAATAATCTAAGTTAGCTTTAGGAAAATTAATGAGTTTTTTCCTAAGCTTGGGGGTTAACCCCGTGCCCAGGTATACTTTTCGATATGGAAGATGTTCGATCAATGTGACTTGCTCCAACTCTTCAAACGTTGATTTGGTGGCGTCAGTATCATCAGGTGCTATAAATGACCTTGGAACTCCGTAATCATCCTTCTCAACTCCTCATTCTTCTGGCCAGCCGAGACCACCATCGGTGGTTGCTATTTAATTTTGTTCCTTATGGTCGGCTTTGTGTTCCTTAATGTCGAGACGACGGGTACCGGGAGTACTTCATTGATTGCAAATAACTCCTTTGCAGCCGTTTGTTCTCCATATACCGTCTTGATTCCTCCCAGTGTAGAGAATTTCAATGCCTGGTGTAAAATCGAAGGTACTGCCCTCATGTTTTGAACCCATGGTCTTCCGAATAAAGCATTATATCTCATGTCCCCTTTGATCACATAGAACTTTGTTTCTTGGATGGTCCCAAGAGTCTTCACTAGTAGGGTTATCTCTCCTTTGGTGGTTTTGCATGCCATGTTAAATCCGTTTAACACGCGGATCGCTAGCACTATTTGATCCTGTAACCCTAATTGCTCTACGACCCTCGATCTGATGATGTTGGCCGAGCTACCTAGATCAATCAACATACATTCAACTCAAGATTTATTAATAAGTATGTATATTACTAGTGCATCATTATTAGTTTGTACGATGCCCTCGGCATCCTCGTCAGTGAACGAAATGGTTCCCTTCGGGATATAATCTCGAGTGTATTTTTTCGTCATGATGGATACTTTAATGTGTTTTATCATTGGCCCTTGAGGGATATCGACCCCTCCAATGATCATGTTGATGATATGCCTTGTTTGGTCTGTTTGTTGGCATCCCTGTTTTTGAAGTGGTTTTTGGCTTGATCACTCAGAAATTCTCGTAGGTGCCCATTATTAAACAATTGGGCAATTTCTTCTATCAATTGCCAGTAAGTATCAGTCTTGTGTCCATGAGTGCCATGATACTTACACATCAAGTTAGGATCTCTCTAGGTAGGGTCGAACTGCAATGGTCGAGGCCACTTGGTGTCCTTGATGCACCTGACTGCTGATACGATGCTGGCAGCATTAATGTTGAAGTTATATTCCGACAATCTTGGTGCTTCCCTGGCCCCGAGCGGTCTGTCGAGACCATTTTTTCTCATCAGACCTCGGCTATTGGGCTCTCGATCGCTTCTTTTTTCGTTCCTTATGGGGTGATTCCCGGACCCATTTCCCATTCGGTCTTTGTTGTGTGGTTGATATCGGTCTCGCACCGATCTTGGTTCATGATCGACGACTATCACCGGCTCTAACGGGATAAACGGACCCAAAAGGGGCTCCCAATAGCCCGTCCTTAACTGTGATTTTTGACTGGTACCTGTTGTGGACGTCGGCCCAAGTTACCGCAAGTATTCCACCAAATTTTATTTTAGCTGTTGCGAAGCTATGGAACTTCAGGGGTTAAGTCCTTGAGTAAATTCCTAAATTGCTCAATCATTGTCAATCGAAGGCAGGTCCATCTGGTCCATTTGGAACCTCAACACGAACTCCTTGAGCATCTCGTTATCTCTTTGTTTAACCTTGAAAAGGTTCGATTTTCTCATTTCGACCTTGATGGCTCCGGCATGGGACTTCACAAAAGCATCTGCAATCATAGAAAACAATCAATAGAATTTGGGGGTAAGTTGTGATACCATATCATTGCTCCTTTTAATAGAGTTTCACCGAACTTCTTCAGCAACACCGACTCGATTTGGTCATCTTCCAAGTCGTTCCCCTTGATGTCACATGTATAGGAGGTTACATACTCGTTTGGATATGTGGTTCCGTTGTACTTTGGAATATCGGGCATACGAAACCTCTTTAGGATCGGCTTTGGTGTCGCGCTCGGAGGGAAAAGCTTTTGGATGAACTTATTGGAATCCAGTCCTTTCAAAATCGAAGGGCTCCTGGGATTTGGTCGACCCTAGAATTGTATGTTTCCACCTTCTTGTCGTTAGACTCAATTTTATTTTCATCTGATTCCACCAGCTTCATTAATGCCTCAAGCATTTTCATTACTTCGGGACTGAATTCAAACCTAACTTCACCTGACTTCTCGGTGGTTTGTTTGGGTGTTCTCTCGGGACCATTTGGGTTCGACCCTTCTAGGGGCGTGGCCTTGATTTTGTAGTTGCCTGTTGTGCCTGCAGCATTTCGAATATTAGCCACAGGCTTACCCCATCACATTCGCCCTCGGGCGTTTCTCGAACCCTTGGTTAGGGACCTCCGTGAACGTTGTTTTCGGGGTCAGTTGGCAGGTTGATGTCTATAGCAACTTGTGAATTGGCATCGATCAATCCGCAACTGGGACCCCGTTGCGATCAATAGAGGCACCTCATTGCAAGGCAGTAGATTGTTGTTTTCGCCATGATGGCCAAACTCAGCCTCAATGTTCATATGAGCAGACTGGGAATTTGACATTTTTAAGCTGACTTGAAATTGAGACCTCAAAGAACAAGTATAAAATAGAGTGTGTTGTGGAGATTTGTATCAAGCCACCACTATTATCCTTAGTCCCACGGTGGGCGCCAAACAGTTTACCCTTAAAAAGGATAGAAATTGAATTTATACGTGGTTTTAAGGATATTTGGGTTGATTCAACACAAATAATCAAGAATGTTAGATAAATGAGTTAACAAAAAAATGAGTAATCAACCTACTCGTAACGTTATGACCTAGCTCGAACTTGAGTTTGGCCATAGTTTCTGCCCTCGGTTAGGTCATTGGTTCGAAGCCAATCAAGAACAAAAACAAAGTAAGGACTTTGCAGTAGCTAGAAAGCAGAGAAATAAGTTTGTATTGCCTTGGTATGCATGTTACAATGTGTCATACTAAATAAAAGTCTCCCCTTTATATAGTAGGAGAGTTTCATCTCTAGTACATTTCTAAAAAAGGTAAAAATCCTCCTTTCTCGTTAATTACTGATCTGTTACCAATATCAGGCGAGATCTGCATCGTGATATCCGGTTAGGTGCAGATATCACGGCCCTTTGTTAGTTGTGTACAACCGTTTGCCATGTTTTCCGAGGTCTTAGAGCTCGTTATGGGTGCAGGGAGTGCCGTCTTATCAGGTTCGATGGTGAGCATTCTGTTTGAGCCTCGGTACAACAAGTTTCCATCTTCGACTTCAATTCCGTGTATTCATACCCTTGTTTCGTGTATCCCACCGGGAAATCGGGGTATGTCTGAGCCCCAGTTTCACCCGCATACAGATACCACCTAAAAATTAATTCGATTAGGATTTGTCAATAAACTAAAGTACTAGAATAAAACAATTGAAGTCGTGTATTTACAAGTATCTATAGCAAATGATAGAATAAATATAATTTGAAGTGGTATGTATAAGTCATAAACAATATGTGCATAACCATGTATAATCAGTGTGCAATTTATGTATAGCAACTAAAGAATAAGCAATAAAGCCGTAGATCCCCCAAGATATATTACTTTAAAAAGGCCGGCCATTAACATGCATGTATAATTTCAGTCTACAATGCAAATCCTCTCACACGTAGGTGTGTTCATCAGTCGGTATACGATTTTAGTCATTTGTGTTTGGTATTTTGTCTCCTTTCAGTTTCGGTTTATTTAGTTCGGTAATTTTAATTTATTCGGCTTGAACATTAACTAGTGCATGAAGTCATAAACTGTAATATTCTTAATTAAAGTACTCAATGAAAACGTTCTAATTTCACCTGACTATTGACAAAAATCTTTGTCCAAAACTATCAAGATCAACTAAGAGTAAAAAAGGTACGTAAAGTAATACATTTGTTCCTTGAAAAATCACGTTACTTGCTTATATTTGATTGTTGAAATTAGAGAAACAACAAGGTCTAATCCAACATATGCAACAACTATACAAGAATATCAGAGTAAGACATACCCTAAAATCGTTGAAATATTACGTAAACTGCTTAGAAACCTAGAGAGTAAGAATTAAAATCTGCATCATACCTTGTTCCTTCATTTTCCTAAAGAAGTACATGGGCTTTACTGCCAACCTCAACATGAATGCCAAAGAAAAGTATTGTGTAACTTAGTATGTTAATCAATTATATATATTGTGTAATTTAGTTTCAGTATTGTTTTTATAAATCTAAATACCATATCAAATACCAAATTATTTTAAAAACTTAAACAAAATACGATAACAAATATCAAAATACCAAATACCATATACCGAAATTTTTGATTTCTTAATTCAGTATTTATCATATGGATTTTTACATACCTATACACTATTTGAAACCTTATTACGAAAAATATCCATATTTTGGTATTTACCCTACCTAAACACATTTTAGTTACAAAATATAAACAATCCACACACACACACACACACACACACACATATATATATATATATATAATTAATTAATTAATTATATATTATACAACTTATCTATAATTTTCATACATTATTTCTACCCAATTATATACATCTACAATATCATACAACTTAAATATAATTTATATACAATATTGTTCAACTTTCATACAATATTTAAATAAAAAAATATATATAAACAACAAAATATATTTTTTCTACAATTTTACTACAATTTCGTAAGTATAATGTATGTCATGTCTTCTTCTTCTTCTTCTTCTTCGAGTTTCAATATGAATTCAGCCAAAATCAAGTATAATCTTCACCAAAACACCCTTAAAATTGAGATATAAACTCCAAACCATATTCTCAATTGTTTGCAACAACACCCAATCCAAACAAATAATATTTTTTAAAAATTCAAATTCGGATTCAAAGCTTCAAAGCTTTTTAGTGACTGTCAATGATGGAATTGCTGCTCTCTTTTCATTTGCTTTATATTACTGGAATTAGGGATTGAGAGATAGAAAGAGACATAGAGAGAATTTGCAATTGTTTGCAATAACACCCAATTCAAACAAATAATATTTTTTGAAAATCCAAATTCAAATTCATAGCTTTAAAGCTTTTTAATGGTTGTCAATGATGGAATTGCTGCTCTCTTTCTCTTTGCTCTACATTACTGAAATTAGGGATTGAGACACACACACACACACACACACACACACACACACACACACATATATATATATATATATATATATATATATATATATGAGAAATAATTGATTCCTAATATAAAGGGATATTCACGGCTTTCGCCGGCGGGCTTTCGTCATCCATATCCATCACTGTCAGGGGTAAGCGCATCCGTACAGACTAGACTCCTTTAAATGAAAAAAAGGCTTCTTGTCGGCAAATTTAATTCCTAAAATGTATATAATTGGTAAATTTGTATATAGGAGGTAATTAAATTAAAATTTAAGTAGGGATGGTAATAAAGCTTTCAATAGTGTATAGGTAAAAATTCCTTAAATTTATCCATGTACTATTTGAAATTAACTAATTCGACCATCATTAAATTCTTGTTTTAATATTACCTTCGCCAATGATTCTAACGAAGCGCCGACTTGATGGTAATTTTAAAGCATAATTAACAAAGTTAAGAAGAAAATTTGAATTTTCTTTTTTGAAAAGGTCGGACATACGATGTCCCGGGCGGAGCTAGCCCATTGACTACATATTCATCTGAACCCAATTGCTTTGATGCGATCATATATTTTTCTTAATAAAATTATTAAATATATAAAAATTACATTATTTTAGAACTTAGTAATTTAAAAGGATTAAAATTTTGAATTCATAAGCTCCATATCCGTGCGAGGTCCACTAGCTATTTCACTTTGGAACTTTATTAATAGCAATGAAAAATAGAAATATTAAAAACATAAACAAATTGAACAATTTAAACCTTTTTCTTTTAGAAAATTGAGTGTAGAATTATTAGGAAAATCAATGGAGTCCCGAATATACCGTATGTATCTCTGTCCGTTCGTATTTGCCCCAACCTTTTACCCTTATATGTGCACTTCTATACACGTATAGCGCAACGCATAATCTCCGAGATCCGAAATTGCCGTTTTCGTTGTTCTTTTTCTTCATTTCCTCCTCCTCAGACTCAGAAGCAGTATTGTTTTGTTTTTCTCTCTTTCACTCGTACGCAAATTCTAGGAGCAAAGGTGAGAACAATGACCTTTTTCTTAATTACTACAATTTTTACGTCTTGTTCATTGTATAAGGTTTCCCTTTCGTATTCATTCTATTACTGCTTGAGAGCTGAAATTCAGCTAGTGCATGTATCGATCGTACGTAATTGCTCTCTCAACTGTTGACCATTTTATGTACTAAAAATTAAGGGTCATCTGTTGACTGTTATGCATTCGTTTGTCCATTTCTCATCCTTATTTACGTAACTCAACACCTATTGATATTACTTTAGTTGGTTAATGGGATTGATTTTGGAAGGAGAGCCTTAATGTATCTGGGAAAAGTTGCTGCCATGTGACCTTACGGGTTCGAGAGGTGGAAATAGCCTCTTGCTGAAATGTAGGTTGTGTACAATAGACTCTTGTCGCCCGGTCTTTTCCCGGACCCTGGGCATAGCCGAAGCTTAGTGCACTGGGTTAATGGCATTGATTTTCTTTGTTTTTTCATTTTTAATGTGATATGCATTGATCAATAATGCTTGAGTGAGGAATGTCATTCGAAATCATTTAGTTGAGTTATGCGCAATTTTTGGAATATGTTTCCTGAAAATCTGATTATGTAATGTCAATGATATTATTGCCTTTGGGGTAAAATTTGTTGCTAACTTGTTAATTCTTAACAGTTGTAAGAAATGGCAGATGTTGATGACATTCAACCACTTGTTTGTGATAATGGAACCGGTATGGTCAAGGTAATGAATTGACAATCAATTGTTATCATTCTGCTTTCAATGTCCTCATTTATCCTAGTTCTTTATCTTTTATTTGAAATCGAAGCAATGAATGGTCAAAGAAATTCGAAATTTCCGTTCTCACCTGTACTTTTTGTGGTTCATAGGCTGGTTTTGCTGGAGATGATGCCCCAAGGGCTGTTTTTCCAAGCATTGTTGGGCGTCCTCGTCACACTGGAGTGATGGTTGGAATGGGGCAGAAGGATGCCTATGTTGGGGACGAAGCCCAGTCAAAACGTGGTATTCTGTCGTTGAAGTATCCTATTGAACATGGTATAGTGAATAACTGGGATGACATGGAGAAGATTTGGCACCACACCTTCTACAATGAGCTTCGAGTTGCTCCAGAAGAGCATCCTGTTCTGCTTACTGAAGCACCTCTCAATCCAAAGGCCAATCGTGAGAAAATGACTCAAATAATGTTCGAAACCTTCAATTGCCCTGCAATGTATGTTGCAATTCAAGCTGTTCTGTCTTTATATGCTAGTGGTCGTACTACTGGTAAGATATTCACATTCTGCACTTTCTTTTTTGATGTTGATCGCATTCAATTTATCTGTAATAAAATATCCATTCAAACTAGCAAAGGATCTCGTGGATATTGGTATCATCACTTATGTGGGAGTTAGTCAGTAGAGGTTATATGGCTTACAATGACCCCTGTATTGAGGATTTTTGTTCAAAATCAGATGATTGTGATTGTCATTATTTATGATTGATAAATCATAACTGTGTGTATGGATGGAGAAGTGTTGGAAACGATGGGGAAATTTACGGAATGAATTTTACTTTGTTACAGTTGAGGATTGATTGAGCTAGGTTATTGAACAAATAACAACAACAACAACAACAACAACCCAGTATAATCCCACTTAGTGGGGTCTGGGGAGGGTAGTGTATACGCAGACCTTACCCCTACCCTGGGGTAGAGAGACTGTTTCCAAATAGACCCCCGGCATCCTTCCCTCCAAGAACTTCCCACCTTGCTCTTGGGGAGACTCGAACTCACAACCTCTCGGTTGGAAATGGGGGTTGCTTACCATCAGAGCAACCCCTCTTGTCTTATTGAACAAATAGTATGGTATGTATTAACATAAATCAAATCCAGGCAAGATAGTAAGAAGACGTGACTTGGGGTGGTTCAGTTATTCAAATTGTGCCGACTGTTAAGATATAGTAATACATTGAGGATCATTCACGATTCTTGACTGCCTGAAATCTTTGTGGTTTCTTGTAGGTATTGTTTTGGATTCCGGAGATGGTGTTAGCCACACAGTTCCTATCTATGAAGGTTACGCACTTCCGCATGCGATCCTACGTCTTGACCTTGCTGGCCGTGACCTCACAGAGCATTTGGCAAAAATCCTCACGGAACGTGGATACTCATTCACCACCAGTGCTGAGAAGGAAATTGTTAGGGACATGAAGGAGAAGCTAGCATACATTGCTCTTGATTTTGAACAGGAGTTGGATATGGTTAAGTCAAGCAGTACTGTTGAGAAGAACTTTGAATTGCCAGACGGCCAAGTGATTACCATTGGAGCAGAGCGTTTCCGATGCCCAGAGGTGTTGTTCCAGCCTTCCACCATTGGAATGGAAGCTGCTGGTATCCACGAGACAACATACAATTCTATAATGAAGTGTGATGTGGATATCAGAAAGGATCTCTACGGGAATATCGTACTTAGTGGTGGATCCACTATGTTTCCTGGTATTGCTGACAGAATGAGCAAGGAAATCACCGCCTTAGCACCTAGCAGCATGAAGATTAAGGTGGTGGCTCCCCCTGAAAGGAAGTATAGTGTTTGGATTGGAGGTTCCATCTTGGCATCCCTCAGTACCTTCCAGCAGGTAAGCGTTTTTGTTCAATGTTATACTATACCAGAAGCTGCTTTAGTTTTCGATTAGTTTACCCATTAGTCATTATGTTAGTGATGATGCTTAACATATTTTTCTTCTTTGAAATGTAGATGTGGATCGCTAAGGCAGAGTTCGATGAGTCTGGCTCCTCAATCGTGCATAGGAAGTGCTTCTAATGAGATAAAGATAATCTGTCTCTCTGATAGCAATTCCTACAGCTTTTAGATAGTTATTGTTTGTTGGACTATGTCCAGGTCTCTAGTTTTATTTCATTGTCAGTGATGATGTTGTCATATTTCCATGTCCTCATTTTTTTGTCTCTTTGTTTCTATTCCAGTATCGTTTTAAGAGGACAAATGTAATAAATTGTTCAACTCAGTACTTGAAGTGATCTTTTTACTAATGCATTGTTCAAGGAAGTTGTGTTGTATTTGATGGTTTTTAATCTTTGTGGGGGAACTGAGGCCTGCTATTTCCCAGCCTTCTTTGCTTATCAGGATTTTATATTTGGAGAAATCCATATAATTCAGATTTGAAGGCAAGTCAAATTCAGGTCTTGTACTCTACAAGGGGCAAAGAATACTGCCTAGGAGACAACAATATGGGGCTCAAGTAATTCAATTAGTGAAGCCCTTCTTATTTGTGAACTCAGCCATGAATTCCATCTTTTGAAGCTCTTCTTTATGTACTAACTCTAGCCCTTGAGATTGTGTACATGGACCATGAACTTATCAGTTTATTTCGCCCGGTAGTGGCACACATCAGTTCACGTAAGTTATTTGGGCTAGGCGTCGATTGTCTGTAGGTGCAGCTCCGTACTGATTCGTTCGGTTGGAAGTTGCTTCCTAGTGTTGTTCTAAAGCTCAAAGAGGGCACTTCGCCTTGTTTAAGCTACACTTTAGTGTAGGCAAGGCACTAAGACGCGTGCTTCAATGCCCATGAGTCCTATCTCGAAATGAGTGGTACTACAACAACAACTACTACTACCCAGTATAGTCCCACAAAGTGGGGTCTGGGGAGGGTAATATGTAGATAGGCCTTACCCCTACCCAAAAGGGCAGAGATGCTGTTTCCAATCGACCCTCGGCTCAACAAAGGAAAGGAAAAACAAAAACAAAAAAAGTGAATTTGTTCCTCTTTTCTTGAATTATGTATGTATTTTATTTATTTCCTTAGTTGTGCCGTTTTTTACTAAAGCTCGTACTTTAGTTACACGTTGCGCTTAAAGCCGCAAGCAATCTGGAGCACTTTTTAGAACTTTTCGTTTTAGGCAACACTGCCTTGTGGAGTTGCTTGCTTCGACAATGCCAAAATTTTCTCCTGTAAGCCTTGGGTTTCCTTGCAGATGGAAACACACTGGCTTTCCATATGCTTTAGGTGTTTGGCCTGTTCTAAGGCTAATGCAGCTTAAGCATCTATCTATCCAACTTGATCTTTCAAAAGCTTGGTCAACTCATCAACTATTTGAACTCTTCTGTTAATGGCAGGACCTCATTTGTCTCCAACAATTAACAGAGAGCATAATTAAACAATTTCGTTAACTCTAGAGGTAAATTTGATTCTTTTTCCTTTGATTAAAAGCCTCCTCTAGCCACTATGATAGACCGTTTAGAGGATGGGGCAAATTTGGGATGAAAATAGATTCCACATTTTAGATTCCATCTTTACCAAAATAGATTAATCTACCAGTTGAAAATGAAAACTGAATCTGAATGAGGCCGAAGTGTCACGGAGTGGGAAGGGGGGGAGCAAAGTGTATAAAATGAAACTTGAGGTGGGTAAACTTTCCAAATTCAAAAGTAGAGGTCTTTCCACAAAATGGAATTGGAATTGCAAAAAATCGGATTCTGACAAATGGGAACTTCTTGCTTTTGTTCATCCCTCTATAGATTTCCAGTAGATTATCCAGACTGTACGGTCAGACTCAGCTATGGCTACGCCTACAGCAGCGGTCCCAAACGACCGCAAGCAGCAACTGCCACAGGTACTGTCACTGGCGATGATGTTTTTCAGGATAAACGGACATGCCTTTTTTCTGCTATGAGAGCGCAGAAACCAATAATAACTGCGGCAATACTGGCGGCAGCTGCAGCATGTGCAATGATAATGGCGGTGAATGGTGCGGATGCGGCGGAGCAGCTAACGCAACAGGAAATAAATGGAGAGACTTTTTCGAATGTACCGCAAACGCTATCTGGAGAATGTGTTGAGGGTCAGAAAGATTGTAAAAAGGCGAGGATTCAACGACCTAAGTCAAGGCAAGCTGAGACTTGTACTGTTAAATGTGTCAATACTTGTATTCGTGGTGGCCTTGGATCTCCTGGTGAAGGTCCTCTTAACGTTAGAAGGTAGTATTATATTTTACTTGTAATTAATATCTACATTGCTAATATATGTATATACTTGAGCTGTTCTCCTTATATACAAAAAAGCTAACCACGGATTTAATTAGTCCGCATTATTATTCTATTAGGCATTAGCTTGCCTAATCTAATTATGTACAAGTTGAATCAGCATATAGGTACAACTCAATCAACACACCAAACCTGATGTTTTGATAATCTCCATCATGTGGTGTGATGAAAAATATTAACCATCCCAAACTTGGATGATAAGTGATCTTGCAACTGATTGGGTTTTAGTCAAATAATCTGCCATTTGTTACCTTGTTAACCAATAGCAATATAATTTGCTTTGATTAAACCTTGTTGAATCTTTTTCCATAAAAGATATATGGCATTTGCTCCTTGTAGTGCAGCCTTGTTATCATAATTAAGGTGAATTGGTAATTCTACCTTCACTACAATCTACTAGTCCCAACCAACTCTGCAATTTCTATTGCCGTAAATGCAATTTCTGCTCCTTTGACTTTTAAGATATTATTGAATTTTTAATTTTACAAAATATCCTGTCATTGGCCTTCTTGTACACATGAAGCCGAATTTGCAACACAATATATGGTAAGCTCTTTGACACCTGGCTGCTCATTAATAAGCCCAAACCTAGTTAGTTCTTTATAATCTCAATACTCGAGGTGTTGCCTCAATATGAGACTTCTTTGGAGCATACATAAATTGATCTAATGTCAATAGAAAAAATGATTTATCTAGCCTTTTCTCTGCCAAGTACAGCCATTCCCCAGTGGGGTTTTGATACCCCTCTTTGTTCTCCAGTTCAGTATCTCCATCAATTTCGAAGTGTTTGTTAAGTTCAGTGCTGGTGAGCTTCTGGTATTGCTCTGACCTGTCACCTAGCTGGAATAAGGGTGTTTTAGATATAGAGTCTAACCTCAATTATGAACTCCTTTTCTTACAAATCCACTTGCAATTGTTTGTACTTAACCATAGGGAGGGTTGTCGGATAAAGCCTGCTACAACGACTAAAAATTAGATATGCAGCCTGGTTGACAGAAATTGAGACATAACAAGGGTAAGGAAGGGGTGTGG
>MU665334.1:72373-115086 GCA_026770625.1 Nicotiana glauca
GGGGGGGGGAGGGAGGGGGGATAAGAGAATTCAGTTATTCCTTCAATCCTAGCAAGTGAGGTCTATATAATTCACTAATTAACTGCTAGATTTTTATTTAGAAATGTGTCAAGTTTAAAGCTTCAAAAAGCAAGAAATCAGCTTCGCAGCCATTTCATTACACAAACTTGGGTAGGTTCCTTAATATATGTTAAAACTTAGTTGCAGGAAATCGTGAGACTGATACTCTGAGAAAAACAAATAGAAAGCATGAGATAGATCTCGCACTTCTATCATGTTTGACGTTGCTTCTTTTAAATACGATACAGCTCCTTAGTTGTACTGTTGTACTTCTGTCATTGTTGACTATTGGTGAAGAATGTCTTCTATAGAAGGATAAAAGGATATCAGTTACTCATATATGAAGACATTTTCAACCTCTAAAAAATTGAAGTGAAGTTTACATGGAAGGTGTATTTTGGTCTATGTTGCTCGGGCTCTCCGAAAATATCGCCGGGTGCGTGTCGGATTCTCCAAAAGCAGTGTATTTTTGGAGAATCCGACACATGTGCGGCAGTATTTTGGAGAGTCCGCGCAACATAGATTTTGGTTAATAGTATGTCATTGAACTTCTTTTAGTTGATTATTTTGATCTTCTGAAGTTCCTTTTTCTTTCCTGCCTACTTATAATCATGAAATGCTTGCAGGACAACATAAGCAGGTAACTGAAAGGCTAATTAAATGCCTACTTCCGTGGTATATTGTTTCTAGTTTACTTTATTATTGATAGATGATAACCGCTAGTTAAAAAAAATACCATATTCCTTCTTTCGTCAACCTTCCCCATTCCATCAAAAATAAAAAATAAAAAAGAGATAGAAGGGAAAGGAAAAAAAGAACGTGAGGCATTTGACTTGAGCTTGGGGTTTGCTCCCTTTCAAGGTCTCAAGTTCGAAACCCACTGGGTGCAAACAATTTCTGAGGGCCATCGGACTGGGTAAAACCTGAATTAACCGTGGTGCACTTGCGGGAAACTCCTTGCCGAGGGCCTGTGCACCCCCGGGATTAGTCGGGGCTCGAAGAGACTCGGACACCCGGTGCTAAATCAAAAAAAAAAAAATGAACGTGACATAAGAGATTTTTTCCTGTAGAATTAATTGAGAGATGACTGTTTGATGAAGTCATTTTGAGAGGTTTACTTTTACGCTCGTTTGTCTACAGGCCTCTGGTGGTGTTTAAGCAAGGGTTTCGCAGTCGCCAATACTGGTAATTGTTTTTCCTTCAAATTTATCAGTCTGGATATGTCATTTTTGTTAAGCCTCCATTTATTCCATTATATTTGTTCTCCTGCTCTACTCACTGATGCAACTCATCACTTGCCAAACTCTTGTTAAAATATGCAATGGTGAACACGTTACTGTATGTCGCAAGTTTGTATGTGCACCTATTACAATTTTTACTATTCTTAGCTTGGTCTATAGCATAAGAAAGTATAAGATAATGTCTTGTCTAGTTAAAGAAGAAAATATGTTCAAGCATTAACCAGGTCTTTTCCTCTTCGCACTGACTAGTTTTACACGTACTACTGAAAGCTACCTCAATATTTATTTCTCCTGTCTTACTTACGACAAGTGAATAGATATAAGTGTTCACTTCTCTTTCATCTAATCGTCCATTCCAACGTCTACCAATCGTATATCTTCAGCATTCTTATTTCACTGAAAGTACAATCAGAGGCCAAATTAGGCAAATAAAGAGGAACTTTTCGAAAATAAGGAAAAAAGAAAAGTTAAACCATGAAAGAGATATAAACAGAAAAGATCCATCGTTTTTTCTTCTGGCTTTAGCTTTAAGACCAAGCCTACGTTTTCTATCCTTCAACTTCCCTAAAGTAAAAGTACAGGCTGCACCATGTTGTTGCAACAGAAGATGCAAAAAACTAAAATTAGCTGCCTCTTCCTGAAATTCTCTGGTCTTATTGCTAAACCTACAAGTTCATATAAAAAAAATTTGGACAAGTTTCGCATGGACTGCTTAAGGTGCTTCAATCTTTGTTTCTCGTATCTTAAGCACTAAAAGGTGAATGAAAATCTGTATTTACTCTCTTTCATCTATGCATCTAATCTATGTTGCTCGGACACTCCGAAAATGTGGCAGGATACGAGTCGGATCCTCCAAATTTAGTGCATTTTTGAAGGATCCGACACGGGTGCGGCTACAATTTGGAGAGTCCACGCAACATAGCGTCTAATTGTCTAATTTCCAGTACCTATCTAAAATCATTTATCTTCAGCATCCATACTACACTGGAAGATATAATCAGTATTCAGTAGCCATAGCAAGTAACTAAAGAAGTTATTCATTTGGAGAAGAATAGATAATTAGGAGAAAGAAGAAAAGTGAAACCAAGGACTAGTTAGTTTTATTTACTATTATCTTCTTAACATCATTAAAAAGAAAGAGCGAAACCAAGGGAATGTAAAGAGAAATGTATCTGCTTTTCTTCTCGTCTCTTCAAATTTTATGACCAGGCCTACTTTTTCTATCCTTCAATCTATCTAAAGCAAAAGATCACAAAGCGACATATTGTTTGCAAGAAAAATTAAAGTTAGTATCATTCTTACATCGTTGAGACATTAAATTTAAGTAATTATAAGTTTTGAGTTTGTAAAAACTTAAGTAATTAAGTGAGATGGTCACACACTTCGAAACGGTATCAGAGCAGGCAAAGGTTCCCTCTTCGCCACCTCAAAATATAGTTCCACATATTTGTCCCATGAAAAAGAATCAGACCTACGCGTGATGAGGTCTGTTTTGACATAATATAATTACCCTCTCTCCAACTGCTTAAGCTTTAAGATGAGATTGGTCACATTCAAAACTGAAATGCTCGATCCTTGTCATTGCGGAACCTAAATTTTATGTAAATGTTGGAATTGAGCTACACTTTAGAGCATTAGGAATGTGCTTATGGTATTATGCAAATCTTCAGCCAGTGAAACAATGGCTTAGTGACGCATTTGCATGTGATTCCTCGTTTTGCTGTAGAAGCATTGTAGAAATTGGACTGTTGTAGCATAGAAATGACAGCTCTCGAATCTAATCTTGTAACAGAAAATGCATCAATCACTGCAAGCGAGGATGTTCACCATGTAATTAGGGCCTGAGCTAGCCCATCAGCTACGGGTTCGGCCGAACCCAATAGCTTTGGTCCAAAATCTGTATTTGTCTTATAAAATTTATTGATATGTACTAATTAATAATTTAGAACTCAGTAACTTAAAAGGATTAGAACCCCGTACCATAACCTTCAAATCCTGGCTCCGCATCCATTGGAAATCACTCAATTTTTTAGGTTGTAACTTTGAATGTCTACATCTTATGAGGAATATGATTGCCAGCCATATAAAGTTTTCTGACTGACTGATTTTTGCTAATGAAAACTGACTGAATTCTTTTCTCTTTCTTTCGAAATGTTGTTTCTTGCAGTTTGGTGGAATGCTCTGATATATGTAATTTGATAAGAGATGGTGAAGATGGACCATAGGTTGTACATTTGATCTTAATTTTTGGTTAGATTCTTTATTTGAGCCTACAAAATTTCCAGGTGCTCTT
Source organism: Nicotiana glauca (assembly GCA_026770625.1). NCBI lineage: Eukaryota > Viridiplantae > Streptophyta > Magnoliopsida > Solanales > Solanaceae > Nicotiana > Nicotiana glauca. The sequence continues at coordinate 75,968 of MU665334.1, forward strand.
ATATATATGATTAAAGCTGTGATAGGGTTGTATATTCTCTGTGCAGAAATGTGACAGGCTTTTATTTATATACTCCTATTTTTTCTTCCACTTTCCTGGTGAGATAAGCCCCAATATTCTTTAGGATATAAGAGAAAAATATTATGCTTGTATTGTGAAGTGGTGAGAAATGGAAATTGGAAATTGAAATACAAGCACACCAGTATTTATGGTTCTTTGTTATCAGGCAACATTGCCACAACTTCTTTTCATCTTTTCTTTAGCCGAGGGTCTATCGGAAACAGTCTCTCTGCCCTCCCAGAGTAAGGATAAGGCTGCGTACATCTTACATTCCCTAGATCTCACTTGTAGGAATTCACTGAGTTTGATAGATGATCGGGTGTTATTGGGTAACAATATGGTGGTAATGCAGAAAGGAAGGGAAAATGAAGAAGAATTTGATAGCAAAGGGGTTTCCTTTCTCGTATTTGCTTTTCGAGAAAGTTAGGAGGGAAATGATCTTTTTTTGAGGCAAATGAGTTTCTTTTCTGTTTCTCTTTTTTCCTCTCTAAAATTTATATCTCTTTAAAATAACTGAACTAAAGAGGAGCGTTGGTGTAAGTAAAGTTGCTCTCATGTGATTAGGAGATCACGAGTTCGAACTGTGGGAACAGCCTCTTGCAAAAATACAGGGTAAGACTGCGTATAATAGACCCTTGTGGTCCAGGCCTTTCCTGGACCCGTGCATAACGGGAGTGTACCGGGCTGCCCATTATTAAAATAACTGGATTGTAAATACTACAGTAGCTAAATTTTGCCTACTATAATAGTAAAGTCACAAATTATAAGTGGCTATTTGCCCAAAATGCCAAGGCTCAACAATGTGCAACTCCACAGTTTAATTGTTTTTGCAGCAAGGTTTACAAGCAGTTTGGATGTCAAGAACTATTGTATTGTACTTTGATGCACAAATAAAGAAGTCAGAATGCATCGATAGCCCTTAAAATTGTCTTCACTTTTTACTTAGGCACTTCATCTTAACTCCATTCTATTTGAACATTCCGTTTACAGCTTAAATGTGTCATTTGGAAACGAAATTCTGAGACACCCAAACACAAAAGGTGCGTGTAATTCACACACCAAAGTGACGAATATGATGAGGAGACGTGGATTTAACTTAACTGTTACGACCCGGTTTTTTCATCCTCGGGAGTCGTGATGGCGCTTACTAGTGAAAGCTAGGCAAGCCAACCATTTGCATTATTTACCTTTTACCATTTTAATCCTTAACAATTAAGAACCAACATCATATAAACAGCGGGATTTAATAAGCGGAAGACAGAAATGTAATATTTTAATAATGATACCAATATCAATCCATAACATAAACTACCCAGAACTAGTGTCACAATTTCACAGACTGTCTAGGAATATTACAAATAAGGGTCTGAAAGATAAATACAATGTTGTCTCTGAAGTACATAAAAGAAATAGAATGAAAGGATGGAAGGAGACGCCAGGATCTACGGACGCCTGCAGGACTACCTCGGGTCGCTTGAATGGACTGAAGACAGTACTCTCGCTGCGGTCCAAAAGTTGCAGTACTTGGATCTGCACACAGTGCAGAGTATAGTATCAGCACAACCGACCTCATGTGTTGGTAAGTGCTTAGCCTAACCTCGGCAAAGTAGTGACGAGGCTAGGACCACACTACTAAATAAACCTGTGCAGTTAAATCATACATAGAGGAAAGATAAAAGCAGATATTTACAGTTACAGATGGGAGCGGGAAAGCATGTTGCGGGGAGAATCAGATAACAATAGAATACCGAAAAGGAATTGTTAGTTTGTATGGGTCCACCAAATAATAGGGCACCTGGTCCTCTACAAGTTTTTGCTGAGAGTACTTAATAAAGCAGTAAGTAAATGAGGCAGAACATTTTTACATGGAAAAATCCCTCGCAATGGGATCAAAAAACCACGACCTACCCTGTAGGCTTTTAACTTCACTAACTTGTAATCTTACCTATTACAAGCCACTTTACAATACTCCTGATTGCAAAGACTTCAAACTAACTTGTGGTACTTTTACCACAAGCCACTTTGTGACTATCCTAGTTACAAAGGCTTTTTCTAACTTGTGGAGTTGTGGTGCTATCATTACAAGCCACTTTGTAACCCTACGATTACAAAGACTTTTCTTTTATGACTAAATCTAGCCACAACCTAAACTCAACGAGTCTGAGGATTTACAAGAGGATTCCTAATCAGTAAACTTCTAAGTAAGTGATTTAGGAGATATTGTAAGTGCAATAACAAGGTTACAACTCAACTAGGATAGCAATAATCAATCGTTTAGGAACTGGTCCGTAGTAGCGTTCAACCTTGTTCTCCAAGCTTGAGAGAATGATCTTTTCTGTTTTTGCTAAAGGCTTGAATGATGAAACTGAAACATTTCAGTGATATTTTGTATAAAAGCCCCTTTGGTACATCTTGATCACATCACTTGAAATGATGTGAGTACTTTGTTTGGTTAGAGAATGAGTGGGCTGACAGTTTGGTGCAGTGTGGCAGAAATAGTGTCGCCAGTCACTTCAGTTCCAGCTTTGTCCAAATGACTTTCTGCTGCTATATAGGAACCCAAGGTGCATCAGGTCCTTGTTTGGTTCCTAGCTCCTGTATGTGTAACAATCCAACTTTTATTGGAGTCCGTTGGAGTTTGCAGCAATCCAAAGTAGTAGGCCAGGTTCCCTAACTGGTTCTTATCAGAAAATTTGTTAGATCATCAAAACATAAGGCAAGAGTATTTAAGATCTATCAAGAATGTAAAGAAACCAGAATTCAATTGCCAACAAGAATAAGAAAAATAAATACAGTATTCACTTTCTTTTCTTTCTTGTTGCAGGCATGCAACCCACTCCCATTTCATTTCTTACTGTGACGGCGTGCCGATCCCATTTCATATATCACGGCTGCGTACAATCAGATCCCATTTCAATATCACCGTGGCGGCATGCCACCCGCTCCTATTTCATATGTCTTGTTGCAGACGTGCAACCCGATCCTATTTCAAATATTACCGTGGCGGCAACTTGTTGTAGGCGTGCAACGCGATCCCATTTCAAATATTACCGTGGCAGCGTGCCACCCGCTCCCATTTCATATATCTTGTTGCAGGTGTGCAACACGACCCCATTTACAATTCAACAGCAATCATAAAAGAATCTAGGCAAAGGAACCAGAATATAACAACAACATCCCGGCAAGGGAGGCAATATAGTAAACCATAACATCCCGACAAGGGAGAATGTCATAACAATAACATCCCGGGAAGGGAGACAATATCCTAAACAACAACATCCCGGCAAGGGAACCAACAATGATAATCATCTTATTAAGCATGAATAAATCACAACGGAATCACGACAATAACAATACGAGACTCACGGTCATGCTTGAAACCGACATATAGATACTCGTCATCATGCCTATACGTCGTACTCCACATTTAACACATAACAATTAAGACACAACTCCTAATCCCTCAAGCTAAGGTTAGGTCAAACACTTATCTCGAAGCCACGAACACAATTCAAGCCTCAACTACCGTTTTACCTCTTATTTCCACCACCAATTCGCTTGTATCTAGCCACAAGTTACTTAACTATATCAATAAATGCTAAATGAATCAATTCTAATACATGAAAATAAATTTTTCAATGATTTCCCCAAAAAGTCAAAAATCGACCCCGGGCCCACATGGTCAAAATCTGAGGTTCGAACAAAAATTCGATTACCCATTCACCCACGAACCCAAATATATAATTTTATTTTGAAATCGGACCTCAAATCGAGGTCCAAATCCCCAATATTTGAATACCTAAGTTCTACCCAAAACACACAATTTCCCCCAAGAAAATCCTTGATTTTGAGTTGAAATTATGTGAAAAGATGTTAAAGATTGAAGAAAACGAGTTTGAAATTACTTACAATTGATTTGGAAGAGTAGTTGTCCTTGAAACATCACCCAAAGGAGTTTAGGTTTTGAAAAGGTTGTAAAAATGGTTGAAATACTGTCTGAAATTCATTTTAGCAGGTCTCTGATATCGCAATTACGATCAGGGTTAGCAATTGTGAACCCTTAAGAAACCTTCTTTCTTCGCATTTACGATAAGCGGTTCGCAATTGCGAACCCTAAGGATTCTTGTTTCCTTCGTATTTGCGACTCCTGGAATGTTCTGAGCACTTCGCATTTGCGAAGATATGCTCACAATTGCGAGCAAGGCTGGCCAAGGCTTACTTCGCAATTGCGAAGAACCCCTTGCAATTCCCAAAATCCCAGACATCGCATTTGCGATCCTTGATCTCGCAATTGCGAGATCAGAGGCCAGCACCAAACCTGCAACCTGCAACTATTTTTCCTAAGTCCTATTGCACTCTTTGGCGTATTCAAAACTCACCGGAGCCCTCGGGGTTCCAAACCAAACATGCACGCAAGTCCAAAGATATCATACGAACTTGCTCTTGCGATCAAATCATCAAAATAACATCAATAACTATGAATTTAGCATCAAAATCAAAGAAAAATCTCATGAACTCTTAAGTTCCATTTTTAACAACTGAGGGTCCGATTCACGTCATTTCAAGTCCATTTCTTACCAAATTTTACAGGCTCAACTTAAATCACATATAAGACCTGCACCGGGCTTCGGAACTAAAATACGGGCTCGATACCATCAAATTCAAACATATTTAAATTTCTAAACACTCTTAAAATTTTAGTTAAATAATTTTCTTCAAAAATTCATTTCTCGGGCTTGGGCCCAAGTCCCATATTTTCCTACGGACCCTCAAGGACCGTTAAATCACGGGTCCGGGTTCGTTTACCCAAAACGTTGACCAAAGTCAACCTAAATTCATTTTAAAAGAAAAATGCATCATTTTTCACAGATTTCATATAATGGCTTTCCGGATACATGCCCAGACTGTGCACGCAAATCGAGGTGAGATAGAAAGGAGGTTTTAATGCCTCGGAACATAGAATTTATTTCAAAACAAGTCATAACATTCTCCACCTTTAAAACAACCATTTTTTATCGAAAGGACATAAGAAGGAAGTACCTGAGGTAGAGAAAAGATGAGGATAACGGCTCCGCATATCGGACTCGGACTCCCAAGTCGATGCCTTAACGAGCTGATCTCTCTACTGAACATGAACAGATGGGAAACTCTTCGATCTCAACTAACGAACCTACCGGTCTAGAATAGCTACCGACTCCTCCTCATAGGATAAGTCCTTGTCCAACTGGACAGTGCTGAAGTCTAACACGTGAGATGGATCGTCTTGATAGTTCCAAAGCATGGACACATGAAACAGTGGATGCACGACTGATAAGCTCGGTGGCAACGCAAGTCTGTAAGCCACCTCTCCTGTGAGCACGTGACTTTTTCCCCATATGAACTACTCCCAAAGAAATCAAAACAAAAATTGTCTGTTCTATGGTGCGCATTTTGTGAATTTTTCGTGATATTCTTAGTAATTGTTTGCGTTTGTATATGCATGTTTATTTGTTTTCATTAGTAAAAATACAAAAAGATGTTACATTTGCATTCTAGGATTTAATTTTACAATTAGGGGTAATTAAGTATTTTTTACAAAATGAAAAATCACGAAATAATGTAATTCGCATTTTAGCATTTAATGTCCAAATTGTGCAATTTTACTTTTAATTGGTGTTTAATTTTGTGTGATAATTATTTTAAGAGTAATTAGCATTTTAAGTTAATTTTGGGTTTTATAATTTGCATTATTATTTTTGGTTTAAATTTAGAAAATTAATTTAGGAATAAAAAGATAAAAGGGGACAAGAAATAGGAAAGGAAATGGAACTTGGGCCAATTTTAATTAAAGCCAAGCCCAAAATAAATACCAAACAACCCAGTCCAACTTGCTTGGCCATACAGACGCCCAAATGTCGCCGTTTTATGGCCAAATAATCTCCGTCGTTGATCTCAATTCAATCAACGGTCCAGTCTACCCTTAGCATTGAAAAAATGACACCGTTTTAGGTCAGTCTATCTCAACCGTTCGTTTGATTTGATCAAACGATCACCAACCCTCCTTGCAACCCGACTCTGACCCGTTAAAAAACCGACCCAGTCTCCCAATTAAAGAAACGACATTGTTTCTATAAAGTAGCCAATGCAGGCCGTTGATCTTAATTGATCTAACGGTCTGGATTAAATATTAACCATGGTATATATTCTCCTTAACGACCCAACCCCCTAAGACCCCCCTCCTCTCTCAGTCTCTAACATTCAGAGATGCCCCAAATAGCCTCCGCCTCACACCACCGTCGACCGCCCGCCGAAAATCGCCTACGGCCGCGATCGACGACCAAACAACCCCATCTTTACACCACAACCTCCCCTCGACCTCCCCAGTCCAAATCCACACCCCTTTAATCTCGAATCAACCCAGGCCGTCTCGAATCTTCAATCGAAGGATCGAGCAAAACCCTAGCCGGCTCCGATGACCATCAAAATAACACCACAGAACCCCCTTCACCTCATCTTCCTCAATCTCCAACCAGTTCCCTTCAAACATCCCTGGAATTTCTCGAATTTTTATTTAAAGGGATGAACCCTAGCGCCGCCCTGATATTCCCTAGTGGCGGCGCTGCTTCAAACCACCACCAAATTAACAACCATGTGATCCTCTCACCTCCCTCATCACAAATCCCATGTCTGTTTCCTTCGAATCCTCCTAAAAATGCTCGAATATTAGATCGTAGTGGAACCCTAAATCCGGGGTTAATACGAATTTGAAGAAATTGAGGTTATAATCGACCTTAGTCAAACGTTCTCAGTCGAGAACATTCGATTAAGGTCCATTTCAGCTTCAAAACCAAGTTAAGGCTTCGAGTAGGACGAATTTGAATGGCTGGGGAATTCCAAGGTATTTCTATTCATTTTTCTTTTTGATTTTTTTCTGATTAAGTGTCGTTGAAATTCATCATTTTGGTTATTTATTTTTCTCTCTTCTCTTCCGGATTTTTCTTGGTCCAATTTTCTTCTGTCAGTTGAAATATGGTATAAGTGGTTTCGTTGATTAATTTGCCTTGATTATAGTTCTGTAGTTCTAGTAAATTGTTGTTTGATCCCTGGCTTATTTCATTCTCGTATGATGTTGGATCCCATGCTATTCGCAGCACTTTGTTCTTGCGTATGAAGTCAGTTTGTTTTCGTTCAGTATGTTTACAGTGTTCATTTGTTCTTGTTTAGGTTTAATCTAGAAGTGTGTTAATTTAATCGCTGAATCCTCCGTCTTGTTTCTGATGATATTTGGTCTGAATTGAGTTTCAAGCTTAAATTGTGATTTGAGTTTGATGAATCCTAATGTTGTTCTGATATGAATCTGATCTTGAATGTTGATATGAATCTGACCATGATGAACTGAATCCTAAGATTGTTGGGAGTTAGTTTCATGTGTTTAGTTAGCCAATTGGTAGGTTTGCTCATGTAGGTGAATTGGTTATAGCTGATATGTTTTTGGTACAGATTGAAAGGGGATTAGGATTGTGATTTCAGTAGTTTCAGGGGGTTAGTTTGGGCATAAGGGGGCTGCTAAAGGATTGAATAAAGACAAGGGTTAGTGGGGTTTGTAAAGGTTAAAAGACATTGTTAAGTGAGATTAAATAGTTAAAAGATACTAATAGTGGAGACAACTTTCTGATTTTAAGGCATAAAATAAGTTAATTTTGTCCACTAGTTGCTTAAAATCAGGAGAAAAAAAAGAGTTTGAAAAACATATAAGAAGGAGTTCTTTTTAGACTAAAAAAAGACTCTAAAAATTGGAGAGCTGGAGAGACATTTTCTGACACACACACAGAAGAAGACATTGAGAGTACATTCTGAAAATCTAAAAAGAGCTTAGAGTCAAAAACACATAGAAAAATCCAAAGATAGACACACTTCCAGACCTTGATAGAGATTGAGAAAACCTACTGTTGCATTAGTGTTCCTGAATTCTAGTTAGAATTTCAATTGATAAGTTGCATGTTCTAGCTTGACTTCTGATTGTGAGAGTTTCAGAGGTGTCCTGGTTGGTTTTCAGTTGAGTTTGGGTCTTATCCGGACTGGTTTTAAGTCAGTTTGGGTCATTCTGTTTGGTTTTAAGCACTTCTGGATTTCTGGGTTGATTATTTGGGTCTGCTCATTGTTCTATATTACTGGAAATTGATTACTGTTGTTGCTGTTCGAATCACTGTTGTAGCTGACCTCTTTTACTTCATTTTATTCCAATTCCAGGTACCTCTTCTGATCTCCTATGTATTGTGAAGGATTTGGTGTAACTTTTGTTGGAGGAATACATGAGGAAATACTTCTTTGTTTACTGCTGTTGAAGTCAAGTCTTGAATTTATTTTGGTTTTTGCCTGTGTTTACCATATAAAACATTTTGTATAATGGGATTATTCTAAAACATAAAGACTGAGAATTGTTCAACTTGTGAATTCTATAGTTAAGTGGTTTGTTTTTATTTTTGACTTAGCTCATATTATTAGAATAATAAAGCTTGAATTCCTATTAAATTGAAAGTAGACGTTAGCTTGTTCAGCCTGTAGATTGGTGATAAGTCCCTCACTATGATGTAGTGTGATTTTTATTTGTGTAGTTTAGCTATTAGAATCGCTGGAAGCAGAAATGAGTTCTAGATTGCCCTTTGTTTGAATACAACGTTAAAACATAGTTCAGTAGCAGGTTCAGTAGTCCGACTTTAAAATTACAGATACTTGATACTTTAAATTTGAACACATAGAGAATTAGGTAAGGGAATTACCCAGCTAGATATCGGTACTTCTATTTTTCAGCATGTACTGATCCGAGTTTTAATTTGCATGAATCTGTTAGAATTGTTAAAACTCACATGTATTTCCAATTGAGCGTAAAAGGGTCATGAATAAAATGGTCGTTAAAATGCAAAGTTGTTTTCTGTAGATTTAGGTAACTATAGTGCAGATTGCACAGAATTATCTAGCCATATTAAGGAATTAATTGGGGCCGTTTGGGTATTGTGCGTCTGCCCAGGTTCGATCTCAGCATGTACTGATCCGAGTTTTAATTTGCATGAATCTGTTAGAATTGTTAAAACTCACCTGTATTTCAAATTGAGTGTAAAAGGGTCATGAATAAAATGGATGTTAAAATGCAAAGTTGTTTTCTGTAGATTTAGGTAACTATAGTGCAGATTGCACAGAATTATCTAGCCATATTAAGGAATTAATTGGGGTTGTTTGGGTATTGTGCGTCTGCCCATGTTCGATCTCTATTTGGGTTTGGCAAAGGATCTAAAATGGGCCTCTTTTCAGGGGCCTAGTTCATGAAGAGCCTGCAGTATCCCTTGGGCACAAATTCATATGGATATTGGTTTGTTCTAAAAAATTATGTTAAATAAGTAGAGAAGTATTAATAAGAGAATGATAAGACCTTTTAGGATATCCTTTTAAAATAAAACAAGATGAGCCTCGCTAAACAGAGCATACAAACTGCGGGGCCCTCAATAATTGGTATATATATTAATTACCTAGACTTCGGGATGGGCCATTTAACAAAATTTTACGGCCTTCTCCAAAATAATAATACGCTTTAGGCGCGCTTTTAATAATTTACCTCCCTAAACTCGGGTGCACATTTATGTGACCCAAATTCAAATCTCAACGGAGTCGAAATACGTCAATAACCACGGGTACATTTTATATGACGCGGTTCGAGATGTGTTTTCACGACGTTGCAATTCTCTTTAAAATAATGATAATATTAAAAGCGGTTAAAGGTTAAAATTTACACGTAGGTTTGAGCATATTTAAATATCAGATAAATAAGCTGAATATGACAGTTAAGCGACCGTGCTAGAACCACGGAACTCGGGAATGCCTAATACCTTCTCCCGGGTTAACAGAATTTCTTACCCGAATTTCTGATTCGTAGACTGTAATAAGTAGTCAACTTTTCCTCGATTCGGGATTCAAACCGGTGACTTGGGACACCATAAATCTCTCAAGTGGCGACTCCATTTCTTTATAACAAATCCTGTTTCGATTGTCCTTTAATTGGAAAAACTCCCTTTACCATATCCCTTCGCGGGGTGCGGTAGCGGAAAAAGGAGGTGCGATAGCTCTGGCGACTCTACTGGGGATCTTAAAACCCAGAACTTTTGGTTCAGGGTTTAGAATTGGAGCTTGGTATGTTTGTTGTATTTGGCTTGTATATTATCTGATTTTATTTTATGTTTGGGCCCAATGTGCTAAATGTTGCTTTTTACCTCTTTGATATTATTTGAATTGTATATATAAACTGTGCCAAAACCCTTCTCTTCTTATCTTTGGGGATGTGCTCGCCGGTCGAGACTCCCTGTTCTGTTAGTGTCATACCTTGAAATAGGAAAGAGGCTCGGAAAGTTTCTAAGCGAGCTAGCCTTTTGGTTCCCAGAAAGGAGCTCCTTCCTCGACCCGAGTTGTCCACTCGGGTACACGGTCTAGAACAAACATCCAGGTTTTTTTACTTAGTATAACAAAACCTCATGCCGGATTCCTAGTAGGAACGCTTATTTGCATCATGCTGCATTCGACTTAGGGGACTCAACACAGGGGTTGGGTTCGTCTAGGACAGGCAACCTGAAATGAAAAAGACCATCCTGCTGCATCCTGTTTGTTTTACGCATTTATTTGCTTCAGACTTGCATGCCGACCGACTTTTAAATATTAGGAAAAATGAAAAAAAGAGAGTAAAAATAGCAGTGTAGAGGGTTAAGAGGGTTAATCACTAGTTTGGAAAATATCAATGTCCATGTAGTGCCGAGACTTTACCGGATTTTATTATTATTATTATTATTTTTTAAATTCTTTTTTTCAAAATAGTTTGTTTTATTTTCCACTGAAAAGAATGAAAAAATGTTTTCCAAAATGTTCTGCTTCATTTGCCAATAAAGGAAAAAATGTGATTTGGTTTTCAAAAAATAGTTTGTGTTTTAAAATGAAAAAATAATAATTCTTTTTACTTGCCAATGATTTGAAAAAAAAATGAGTCTTGTTTCCCAATTTAGTTTATTCTCTTTGCCCGAACTACGCATGTTTGATTCTCACCATATGTGAGATACGCAGGCAACCCTCATCGGGTCCAACCTCCCCTTTTGCAAAAATAGTCAAAAGTGTCAAATTTTTAATTTTCGTCATAGATAAGTCGGGTAATGCTATTTTGTCAAAGATAGCCGAATGTTCTCAAAAGGGACGTCGGAAGGCTGACTTTGCATAAACGGTCGCTTTTGGTCATTTTTGTATTTTTGACCGGTTGACTCACACAGCCTTAAAATCTTCATCTCAGAAGTGCTGAAAGGCTGCGTTCGGAAAATCGGATCTATATTTTGAATTTGGAAAAATGAAAAATAGTCAAATCATTTTGAGTCAAATAAATTTTTCTTTTGTTTAAATAACATTAATAAATGTGCTAGATGAGCACGAGTCAAAATGAACCTTTTTTAATCATGACTAGAATCCCTCTCCAGTTGAGGCTATGGTGGAATGATCTAGGCAAAGAAGGGAAAGACGAAGTCAAGAAACATCTGAAAGGTCTTACGGGTTTGTTGGAAATCAAGCCTCAGGGGGATATTATAAGAGCATTGGTCACCTGTTGGGACCCAGCGCACAATGTCTTCCACTTCTCAGATTTTGAACTCACCCCGACTTTGGAGGAAATAGCCGGGTACATCGAAAGTGTTGAAGCTCCATTAAAACACAAATACCCGATTGCTCCAAGAGCCGTAGTCGTGCACCGGTTCTTGGACTCATTAAAGATAGTCAGAACGGTCCATAACCCAAATTTGGCAAAAGGCTTTTGTACTCTGAGCTTCATATACCAAAGATACGGCCTCGTGGGAGGATTTGACAAACTAGATAACAAGTTAAGCAGCAAAAGTAAACATCGAAAATGGGATGAACATAGACGTGTTGCTTTCATGATAACCTTCTTAGGGCTTTTGGTGTTCCCGAGGAAAGACGGGAATATTGATATAAAGATAGTTGGGGTCGTCAGTACTTTGCTCACTCAAGACGAAAGCACTCTTGCGCCCATGATAGTATCTGATATCTTCTGAGCTCTCACAGCCTGCAAAGCCGGAGGAGACTTTTTCGAGGGGTGTAACTTGTTGTTGCAGATGTGGATGACCGAACACCTATGTCACCGTGCCTAGTTCTTGAGCTATGGTTCAGATGAGAAAACCTGCATAGAGGAGTTCTACACAAGAATTAATGGGGTCCGCTTACCTTAAGGAGTCTCGGCATGGACCTCATACTTTCGGACCCTCAACGCCAGTCAAATACAGTGGATACTGGGATGGTTATCGGTCGACGAAGTCATATATATGCCAGCAGCTAGGCCCCATTTTCTCTTAATGGGACTCAAGAGCATTCAACTATCGGGTTTTGAGGCAACTTGGAAGGTGCCAGATAGTGCCGAGAGATGAAGATCTAAGTACCCAAGTAATTGAAATTGGTCTTGACGGCCAGTTTCCTGAAGCAAGAGTCCGCCAGATCTGGAGCAAATGTCAATATCTGGAGGCGAACACTTATGTACTAAATCGAGCTAAATGTGAAGTTTCACCCGGATATCACGCTTGGTATAAAGGGGAAGTGTCATGTGGGAGGCCGGCCAAAAGACCTCACCTCCAGGAGTTTGTCGAGTCTTCACAAGAGCATTGGGATTGGTTAGCAAAGGAAGAAAGCTACAGGGTAGAAATCGGCAAACTAAAACAACAGGTTAAGGACCTAAAATTTGAAAATAGCGTGCAAGTTGATGCTGATAAGGGGGAAAAGAACAAAATGGCCCAAGAAAATGAGGCATTGAAGGCCCAAATCCGACAAACAAGGATAGATGCTGGCAACCAACAAAGGAGTCGATAAGATGAAAGATTAATAAGGGGGTTGGAAAATCAAATCACTGATTTCTAAGAGGGTTTGGAAAGAGCTGAAGCTAGATTGGCAAGAATCCGAGCCAGATGGGCAAGGGGTACAGAAGAGCGGAAACTACGTCTGCGGAAGATGAAGAGGGACTACAAAGGGAGCATCTCTATATTGAGAGAAACAATATCCACCCTTGAAGAACGTCTCTTCAGGCAAGGCAGAGACTTCAGAGCCGATAGAAAATGTTGTCATGACTTAATAGCGCGGATGGAAAAACAGATGCAAGAGTTTCAAGATCAACTCTTCCACAATGCTCGAGTGTTGGGGATGCAGAATCAACTAATAGAGCAATTGCTCATGGAAAGGAGCAGAATCAGGGGAAGAATCGAATATATCGGGCACTACATCACCATGAAGTGCCTAGCTTGTGAGGATATGTCCCATACCACCTTCTTTGCTTCAAATACTATTTTATGTCCATCAGATCATGGAAGACTCGAAAGATCTGCAGAGGGGCCTTGCACCAAAGCCTGCGGCGAGGCCGAACGATGCCCCGCGGGCACCAAAATTTAAAGCCTTAAGACATTCTTAGTTTGAGTCTATATTTTCTTTGTATTCAAAGTCTGTTGTCCTTTGGAGTTCGTATTTCCCTTTTTCGCATTAAATTCTGTAGTCTTTTTTCGAGTTTCCTTTCAAAAATGTTTAGCCTTGTAATAAAATGTTTTGCTAATAAAAGTGGAAAATTCCAAAATTTGGTTTCTTTATTTTTCGCACTTGTGGCCAGAACTACGCTTGATCTGATTCATGCGGGGTCATGATACGTAGGTAATCCACATAATATTCGACCACCTTAAAATAAAATAAAAAAGGAAAATGAGAATAAAAGAAAATTGAGAGGCGCCAAAAGAGAGGCACAACTATTAAAAGTCGGAATGACGTATGCAATCGAAGCGAATGTCATGATAGAAATGGTTAAACTGCCTAGGTGCATTGAATCTCAACGTGCAACTGTCTGTTTGTTAAACTCTGAAAACTAACAAGTTTGTTGAATTCCAGAAATTTCAAGCAGTTAGTTTATGCGTACTAGCACAATACCACTATCAGACCAGATCTAAGGGACCAATAGCGGAAATAATGTCTAGCCCTGATAAAGAAGGAAACCTTGAGGTAGAAGAGGTAGACGTACAAGCTATGAAAGATGAGGTGTACAAATTGAAACAGCAGATGGCCGAGATGTACCAAGCTTGGACAAGCGGTCAGCCAGCACCACTTTATCCTGCCAACCCCACTTTTCTCCCGACACTCGCCCAATATCCGGAACGGCTTGTTTCAGACTCATCAATCAACTTCCCTACATAACAACAACACCAGACAACTACCTCTCGGACACCCCAAATGCCAAAAACAAACCCATACCCTCCACCACCAATTACCCCTGTTTTTGTGGCACCTCCACCAGCCACACTTCACAGGTCTTCCAGCGAGCCTGTGTTTCAAACTCAGGATCATCAGTATTATCCTCCTGAACCCACCTTCAAAGCATCTGAACCTTATCCATTCCCTCTTCAGCCTCACAACCCAGAAGCACCCGAAAAATAGAACAAGAATCCAGAGCAAGAAGAAATGGCTCGGAAAGTAAAGAGCCTAGAGCAATCTTTCCGAAATATGCAGGGTCTGGGTGGCCAAGTCAGTGTGGCGTATAAGGATTTATGCCTGTTTCCAGATGTTCAGTTGCCAACCGGGTTCAAAATGCCTAAGTTTGATCTGTATGACGGGCATGGTGATCCAGTGGCACACTTGCGAGGGTTTTGCTGTAAGATGAGAGGAGCAGGCAGAAAAGATGAGTTGCTGATGGCGTACTTCAGCCAGAGTTTGAGTGGTTCTGCATTGGAGTGGTACACACGCCAAGACTATGGGAGATGGTACACCTGGGATGACTTGGCACAAGCATTTTCCAGCCACTTCCAGTACAATCTGCAAATCATTCCAAATCGTTTGTCATTGATAAAGTTGGAGAAAAAACCTGGGGAGAGTTTCAAGGAGTACGACTTCCGTTGGAGAGAACAGGCCGCAAGGGTAGATCCCCCAATGTAGGAAGGAGAGATGGTCGATTACTTTTTGCAAGCTTTGGAGCCAACTTACTTTGGTCACTTGGTGACGGCGATTGGCAAATCGTTCAATGAAGTTGTGAAAATGGGCGGTATGATTGAAGAGGGACTCAAGTCTAATAAAATAATGAGTTACTCGGAAATCAAAGCCACCACTCAAGCTATCTAGAGCGACACATGAGGTGTGCTCGGGAAAAATAAGAAAGAAGAAGTCGCGACAGTCGAAACAAGCAATTGGTCCGGATCTAGAGTCCCTTCACCCTACTACCAGCCCAGACCCCATCGCCCGAGCTACCCATACAACCCATATAGCCCCCCACAACCATACTACCCAGAACCACGTCTGTCCACCACGCCCAAACATATACCCAACCACCGGTTTATCATCAATGGCGTGCACCGGCTCCCCAAAATACATACCCACCCCCACAAAACACATATCTACCCCCAAGGGCCTACAGAAATCCTCCAGGGTCGGGTTTCTGTGGGAATCAAGCTTTCAGGAATAAGAGGGTATAGAAGCATAGAACATTTACTCCGTTGGGAGAAACCTATACTACTCTGTTCCACAAATTGAGGCAGTTAGGCCTATTGAGTCCCGTTGAGCCCAAATTGCCAAATCCCCTTCCCAGAAATCTGGACCATTCGTTAAGATGTGAATATTGTTCGGGGGCCCCCGGACATGATACTGAGAAATGTTGGAAGTTGAAGACTGTCGTGCAAGATCTTATTGACACAAATAAGATCGAGGTTCAGGCACCAGAGGCGCCCAACATCAATCAGAACCCATTGCCGGCGCACCATGAGGCCCACATGATCGAACTAGTGCACGAAGGAGGGGAGATCAAGAAACCTTCACAAACAGTAATGATGATCCGTGCCAGCCCAAAAGAAAAGTCGACCTATGGAAAAGCAGTGGTAAAGTTGGAAAGGATAGACAGCAAGCAAGTGGTGGTGATGGGGAAAAGTTCATCTGTTTTTACAAAGAAGCCAGAGCCGGTCAAGGTAGTGCTGCAGGGAGTATCAAGCACACATGTGGTAGTTGTAAAGGGGGCCCACGTAGAACCAGTTGTTATCAGGCCAGTAAAGCAGTTGCCGATAATCAGGGAGAAAGCCGTGCCATGGAACTACAGTCAAGTGACGGTGATGCATAAGGTAAAGGAAGTTGTGGAAGAAGTATGTGAGGCCCAGGGGTTAACTCGTTCGGGAAGGTGTTTTGCTTCCGCAGAGTTAAGAAGGACCAATCCTGTAGCAATAAAAAAGCCAGTGGCGGAGGAATAAGCGGAGGAGTTTCTGAAGAAGATGAAGGCACAAGACTATTCCATTGTGGAGCAGCTGAGGAAAACCCCGGCACAGATCTCATTGCTATCATTACTAATCCATTCAGACGAGCACCGCCGGGCATTGATGAAAATTCTAAATGAAGCCCATGTGCCAGATAAGATCTCCGTCAACCATCTAGAAAAAATAGCAAACAAAATTTTTGATGTGAACCGGGTGACATTTTATGACAATGAGTTGCCCGTGGAAGATACAGAGCATAATAGAGCTCTTTATTTGACCGTGAAATGTGAAGACTCGGTAGTCACTCGAGTATTGATCGATAATGGGTCCAGTGCCAATATTTGCTCGTTGTCCACCTTGAACAAGTTAAAGGTTGATAATGACAGAATTCACAAGAACAACATCTGCGTTCGAGGGTTTGATGGTGGTGGTACAGACACATTGGGTGATATCATACTTGAATTGACAATGGGCCTAGTCGAGTTCACCATGGAGTTTCAGGTGTTAGACGTTACAGTGTCGTATAATCTTCTGTTGGGGAAACCATGGATTCACGAGCCAAAGTAGAGCCTTCTACACTACATCAGATGGTTAAGTTCGAGTGGGATAGACAAGAAATCGTAGTGCACAGGGAATACAACACATGCGCCGTAAGTAATGTCATTGTAACCTTCATAGAGACTGATGATGACAAGGGGCCGTGGGTTTACCAGTTTTTCGATACAGTTTCAGTGGACAAAATTCCCGAGGGTGGAAGTATCCCACGTCCCAGAATAGTGGCTGCAACTGTCATGGTGGCTTCGGAGATGCTGAAAAACGGGTTTGTGCCAGGCAAAGGTTTGGGGGTTGATCTTCAGGGTATTATTCAACCAGTTTCTTTGCCCAAGAATCTGGATACCTTTGGGTTAGGGTTCAAGCCTACATCGACAGATGTGCGACGGGCCAAGAAGATGAAGAAGAGGACATGGGTCCTTCCCAAGCCAATTCCACGCTTGTCCCGATATTTTGTCAAGTCGAACGTCAAAAGGCAATTGCTATCCCAGGTTACAGGGCCACTAATTGGTGTAAATGGAGATTTAGATGAAGGTTTTGAAAGATTATTCGCTGAAGTCAACATGGTAGAAGCTGGGGAAGGATCCAGCAAGGCAGATGTGCAGTTTGTAGGGCCTAAGGCCAAGGTCAGCAATTGGATGGCTACTCATTTGCCCATGTGGAGGGAGTCTTGGTAGTAGGCTTTGATTTTTCCTTCATGTTTAACTGGATTATTCCAGGGTTGTAATCCAGTTTTCTTTTATTTCGTACTCGTCAAAAGTGTGAAACCTTGTTATCCCGTACTTCAATCAATGAAAGTTTTCTTCTTTACTCTTTATTTTGTTTCAATTTTGTTTTCATCTTTCCTTTTCTGAACAGTTCTCTTTATACTGGTCTTAATGACATGGCATGCACGGCGGATCTTCAACCTAGTCTAAAAATCAATCTAATTCCGAACTGGTAGGGCAAGAGGTAGAATATGATGATGAGTCAGAATACGATAAGGATGAAGCCTTCAAGGAAATTAACAGAGAGTTAAGCCAATTTGAAGAGAAAGCCAAGCCCAACTTAAATGACACGGAAGCCATTAATCTGGGGGAGGCGGATGACGTTCGGGAAACTAAAATAAGCATCCACATTGAACCAAACATCAAGGAAGAATTAATCAAAGCACTTGTTGAGTTCAAGGATGTTTTTGCGTGGTCATACGATGACATGCCGGGTTTAAGCACCGATTTAGTGGTTCACAAGTTACCCACTGACCCGGCATGCTCTCCTGTCAAGCAGAAATTGAGGAAGTTCAAAACAGACATGAGTGTGAAGATTAAGGAAGAAGTAACCAAGCAGCTGGATGCAAAGGTTATTCGGGTCACTCGATATCCTGATTGGTTGGCTAATGTGGTGCCAGTGCCGAAGAAAGATGGAAAAATCCGGGTATGTGTCGACTACCGCAATCTGAATAGAGCAAGCCCAAAGGATAACTTCCCGTTACCCAACATCCATATCTTGATCGATAGTTGTGCCAAGCGCGAGATCGGGTCTTTTATGGATTGCTATGCTGGGTATCATCAGATTTTGATGGACGAGGAAGATGCAGAGAAGACGGCTTTCATCACGCCGTGGGGAACTTATTGCTATCGGGTAATGCCATTTGGTTTGAATAATGCTGGAGCAACGTACATGAGGGCAATGACTACTGTGTTTCACAATATGATACACAAAGAGATTGAGGTATACGTGGATGATGTGATTATAAAATCCAAGCGTCAGGCAGACCACGTAGGAGATCTAAGGAAGTTTTTCCAAAGATTGCGAAGGTACGATATTAAGCTCAACCCTGCTAAATGTGCATTTGGTGTTCCATCTGGAAAGTTGTTGGGATTCATAGTCAGTCGGCGAGGCATTGAGTTGGACCCCTCAAAGATCAAATCCATCCAAGAATCACCACCGCCGAAGAACAAAACGGAAGTAATGAGTCTGCTGGGAAGGTTGAATTATATCAGCAGGTTTATCGCTCAACTCACGGCGACTTGTGAACCCATTTTTCGGCTACTGAAGAAAGATGATGCGGTAGAATGGACGATAGAATGTCAGGAAGCATTTGACCAGATCAAGGGGTATTTATCAAATCCACCTGTGTTGGTTCCACCCGAGCCAGGGAGACCGCTGATTCTTTATCTAACAGTCCTAGAGAATTCATTTGGTTGCGTACTGGGGCAACACGACAGCACAGGAAGGAAGGAGCATGCTATCTATTACCTCAGCAAGAAGTTTACGGTTTATGAGGTTAAGTACACTCAACTTGAGAAGATGTGTTGCGCCTTGACTTGGGTGGCACAGAAGTTGAAACATTATTTGTCATCTTATACTACTTACCTTATATCTCGCCTGGACCCATTGAAGTATATTTTCCAAAAGCCTATGCCCACAGGGAGATTGGCGAAATGGCAAATATTACTCATGGAATTCGACATCATCTATGTGACGAGGACAGCAATGAAAGCCCAAGCATTGGCCGATCATTTGGCCGAGAATTCGGTTGATGAAGAATATGAGCCATTGAGGACGTATTTTCTTGATGAAGAAACGATGCACGTCGACGAGTTGGAGTTTAGTGAAGAACCAGGATGGAAGCTTTTCTTTGATGGGGCTGCAAATGCGAAGGGAGTTGGAACAGGAGCGGTGCTTATTTCCGAAACAGGGCATCATTATCCTGTTACGGCTCAGCTGCGTTTCTATTGTACCAACAACATGGCTGAGTATGAGGCATGCATTTTGGGCTTGTGGTTAGCTGCGGACATGGATGTCCAGGATGTCTTGGTCTTGGGAGACTCGGACCTCTTGGTACATCAAATTCAAGGTGAATGGGAAATGCGGGATTTGAAGCTCATACCGTATAGACAATGTTTGCACGATCTATGTCAACGGTTTCGATCAGTGGAATTTAGGCACATCCCAAGAGGTCATAATAAAGTTGCTGATGCTTTGGCCACCTTAGCATCAATGTTGCACCATCCGGATAAAATTCATGTTGATCCGCTGCACATTCAGGTTGATGATCAACATGCTTATTGTAACATCATAGAGGAAGAAATGGATGGCGAGCCATGGTTCTATGATGTCAAGGAGTACCTCAGAATGGGGATATACCCGGAACATGCCACTGGAGATCAAAAGAGAGCCATTCGGCGATTGGCAAGTGGATTTTTCCTCTGTGGCGGAGTATTGTACAAAAGAACACCAAACTTGGGATTGCCGAGATGTATAGATGCTAGTCAAGCTGCGACAGTTATAGCAGAGGTACATTCGGGAGTTTGTGGGCCACATATGAGTGGATATATATTGGCAAAGAAAATTCTTCGAGCAGGGTATTATTGGCTCACTATGGAGCGTGATTGTATCATTTTCGTGTGAAAATGCCATCAGTGTCAGATACACGGAGATCTGATTCATTCTCCACCAACAGAATTACACACGATGTCAGCACCATGGCCCTTTGTTGCATGGGGAATGGATGTCATTGGACCTATCGAGCCGGCAGCTTCCAACGGTCATAGGTTCATTCTGGTAACCATCGACTATTTCACCAAGTGGGTTGAAGCTAAAACTTTCAAATCGGTAACCAAGAAGGCAGTGGTGGACTTTGTTCATTCCCATATCATCTGTAGATTTGGGATCCCAAAGGTGATAATCACGGATAATGGTGCTAATCTTAATAGAAATTTGATGAAGGAAGTATGTCAATAGTTTAAGATTACACACCGAAATTACACCCCATATCATCTCAAAGCGAATGGAGCGGTCGAGGCAACCAACAAGAATATAAAGAAGATATTGAGGAAAATGGTAGAAGGGTCCAAACAATGGCATGAAAAGTTGTCATTTGCATTGATGGGTTATCGCACTACTGTTCGTACTTCAGTAGGTGCAACTCCTTATTTGTTGGTATATGGAACTGAAGCACTGATACCGACAGAAATTGAAATTACGTCTCTCCGAATTGTCACTGAGGTTGAGATTGATGACGATGAGTGGGTCAAAGCCCGATTGGAGCAATTGAGCTTGATTGATTAAAAGAGATTGGCAGCAGTGTGTCATGGCCAATTATATCAAAAGAGGATGGAAAGAGCATATAATAAGAAGGTGCGTCCCAGGAAGTTTGAAGTGGGGCAGCAAGTGTTGAAACGAATCCTTCCATATCAGGCCGAAGCAAAGGGCAAGTTCGCCACGAATTGGCAAGGACCGTTTATTGTAACCAGAGTGTTATCCAATGGCGCTTTATGCTTGACAGATGTCGAAGAAAGATGTATCGACATGGCTATCAATTCTGATGCAGTCAAGAGATATTATGTATGATTTCTTTGATTGTAATTGTTGTTTATTTATTTGTTTGTACTTGGCATTTATCGGAGAATGAAATGACGGAGGCAATTTATTCTTCTATCCAAACACTTTAACCTTTGTATCCCTTTTTGAGCCTTATTTATTCTTTCATACCCCTCTTTTGGAATCAGTAATAAAATATTAAAAAAAAAAGAGAAAAGAAAAATAACAACAAAACAAAAGAAAGGTCACCAGAAAAACAAAGGATTCGGTGTGAACTACGTTCGACCTGATTCCTAAGAGGATACTTAGGCGCCTCACGGCTCGGTCATAATGTAATAAAAGTCAAAAGATCCCCAAGCAAGAAAACTGGGGCAGAAGTTATGTTTTTGATTTTGGGAAAGAAATTTGATTCCAAGAGTTGTAAGATTTTACCCATCAAAGTTATTTTAAAATTCTTGATACTTTTTCTTTCTTTTTATACCAAGAGTTTCAATCCCCAACTGATGTCCAAAAAAACCTCCTGATCAGTATCCGATAAGTACCAAGTCAAGCGATTGAAAGACGAAAATAACAATCTAATCCCCAGCAGAAAGAGGATCATAAGCTGAAGAGAATTGATAGCCAAAGAATCCTCAGTATAGAGAGTCTTATCGGTAACACTCCAATCCCCAGCTGAAAATAAAATAAAATAAAATAAAATGAGAGAGTCTTATCGGTGAAAACCTTCACAGGCACCATAAGGCGACGCAAGTTGAGAGAAATAAGAGAGTCTTATTAGTGAAAACCCCTCGAAGGGCACTATAAGGCGACAAGGATGTTAAAAAGGGGACGAATGGGATAAGGTTGACATAAAGGGCTCGTCGAGGCAACAAGCAGAACAAAAATGCGGATTCGCAAAAGAGTTGGATTACGGGGCCTTTGAAATTCAAAGTAGGGCCACGAGAAATATTGATTGATAAATAGACTGGGTTGTTGCACGACATGATCATTGGGATCGGCTACATCATCCAGATAAGTTCTTTCCTTTTCTTTCCCCAGCAGTTGTTCAGAAAGATTTTTCTTTTTATATCTTTTGAAATCATCATTTCATTTCTTTTGCTTGAGATTTTTCAATAAGTAGTTTGTTTTTTCTAGAAGGATTTTCAGAGCTTACTACCAGTTTCCGAGATAGTGCAAAACAAAATGTGGATAGGACAGTCCCAAGATAATACAATAGAACGATAAATACGTTTGTTGCAAGACCAAAATGATGGATTGATCTAGGATTTCGGGGAAAGTATAGAGCGAAGGTGAGAAAACAACATTTGAGAAGTTGGTGGAAAAGAAATCATCAAGAAGGTCGGAGGTTATCAACTAAGTCGTTGTAAGAGCAAGAGGAATATCAGCCCCAAGAGGAATATCATCCCCTGCAGATAACATAATCCCCACCAAGTTTTGATAGCGTAATAGAAAGCAGAGCAGGAAAGGAGAAAAGGAAAAACCATTTCCAGCATGAGTGGCACGACCACTCACCACGTTTTAAACTAATAAATTTTCTTTGATTTGAAGCAGGTAAAGGAAACAGCATTGATGGCGGAAAGGCATGCCATAAGAAAGATTATATAACTGGTGCAGAAAATTTTCCTTTTATTTTGAAAATTTTCTGGAAGTCCGATATCCACTTCGAGAAGAAGAAATAAAACACCAGCCTTAAGTAAAGTGGTCTTGAAGGAAGTGGTCCTCGAACCAGTGTTATCCCCAGCAGTGTTGAAAGGAGGAAAACAACAAGTTTTAATGAAAGAAGTTGTATCCCCAGCGGACAGAACAAAAGGATGAAACCTTCGTTCAGAAAAAGCAAAAGGCCAGTGTCATCCCCAGCAGTTTTTGGAAGAATGAAGCACTAGTTTTAAAGGAATAGAGATTCCCCCAGCGGTATTACCCCTAGCAGATTGAAGTCGGGAGCCCGCCCATATAATAGAGGAATACATTTTAAGTTGAAGATTGAAGTCGGGAACCAGCCCGTATAACAGAGGAATATATTTTAAGTTGAAGATTGAAGTTGGGAGCCCGCTCGTATAACAGAGGAATACATTTTAAGTTTAAAGATTGAAGTCGGGAGCCTGCACGTATAACAGAGAAATACATTTTGAGCTGAAGATTAAAGTCGGGAGCCCGCCCGTATAACAGAGGAATACATTTTAAGTTGAAGGTCGAAGTCGGGAGCCCGCCCGCATAACAGAGGAATACATTTTAAGTTGAAGGTCGAAGTCGGGAGCCCGCCCGTATAACAGAGGAATATATTTTAAGTTGAAGATTGAAGTCGGGAGCCCGCCCGTATAACATAGGAATACATTTTAAGTTGAAGGTCGAAGTCGGGAGCCCGCCCGTATAACAGAGGAATATATTTTAAGTTGAAGGTCGAAGTCGGGAGCCCGCCCGTATAACAGAGGGATACATTTTAAGTTGAAGGTCGAAGTCGGGAGCCCGCCCGAATAATAGAGGAATACATTTTAAGTTGAAGGTTGAAGTCGGGAGCCCGCCCGTATAACAGAGGAGTACATTTTAAGTTGAAGGTTGAAGTCGGGAGCCCGCCCGTATAATAGAGGAATACAT
This sequence comes from Nicotiana glauca, assembly GCA_026770625.1. Lineage (NCBI taxonomy): Eukaryota > Viridiplantae > Streptophyta > Magnoliopsida > Solanales > Solanaceae > Nicotiana > Nicotiana glauca. The sequence goes on from MU665334.1 coordinate 99,742, forward strand.
TTTAAGTTGAAGGTTGAAGTTGGGAGCCCGCCCGTATAACTGAGGAATACATTTTAAGTTGAAGGTTGAAGTCGGGAGCCCGCCCGCATAACAGAGGAATACATTTTAAGTTGAAGGTTGAAGTCGGGAGCCCGCCCATATAATAGAGGAATACATTTTAAGTTGAAGGTTGAAGTCGGGAGCCCGCCCGCATAACAGAGGAACATATTTTAAGTTGAAGGTTGAAGTCGGGAGCCCGCTCGTATAACAGAGGAATACATTTTAAGTTGAAGATTGAAGTCGGGAGCCCGCCCGTATAATAGAGGAATACATTTCAAGTTGAAGTCGGTAAAGCGGAGGATTACAACAAGATCCCCCAGCATAAATTCAAGTTCAGAAATCGAGAGAAAGGTAATAATGGTCAGAAGAAGGCAGTTCAAGCTTCGAAAGGAAAATAGTTCGAAGAAGGAAATAAGAAGTTCAAGTTCGGCAATCAAGAAAGGCCGACGATGTCAAGACAGAAATAAAGAAACATCAGAGGAAGCAAGCCAACAAGAAAGCAAGGCGACAAGAGCAAGCCTGAAAATTTAGATAAGATTTTGTAATTCATAGACTAGTCTAGCTTCTTATTTTTCGTTTTAGCCTGGTGTAATAAGGAGATCGGTAGTCAATAGCAACAACAACAGCAGCAACAACAAGATTACAGCTTCATGGTAGTCCCAACTACCAAAACTTCTCGAACTACATTGACCTGATTCCTGTTTAATCAAGGATATGTAGGAAACCTTTAAAGCAGAGGTTCAGTCAAGTCTTTCAAAAATGCTTCACACGGAGTATTCAAACGGGCAAAAATCGCTCGTATACGCTCACTTTGTCTTTGCACAAAAATTCTTCGTGTTTACGGGCAAAGAGGGGCAGTTGTGAGCACGTGATTTTTTTCCCCATATGAACTACTCCCAAAGAAATCAAAACAAAAATTGTCTGTTCTATGGTGCGCATTTTGTGAATTTTTTGTGATATTTTTAGTAATTGTTTGCGTTTGTATGTGCATGTTTATTTGCTTTAATTAGTAAAAATACAAAAATATGTTGCATTTGCATTATAGTATTTAATTTTACAATTAGGGGTAATTAAGTATTTTTTACAAAATAAAAAATCACAAAATAATATAATTCGCATTTTAGCATTTAATGTCCAAATTGTGCAATTTTACTTTTAATTGATGTTTAATTTTATATGATAATTATTTTAAGAGTAATTAGAATTTTAAGTTAATTTTTGGTTTTATAATTTGCAATAGTATTTTTGGTTTAAATTTAAAAAATTAATTTAGGAATAAAAAGATAAAAAGGGGACAAGAAATAGGAAAGGAAATGGAACTTGGGCCAATTTTAATTAAAGTCAAGCCCAAAATAAATACCAAACAACCCAGTCCAACTTGCCTGGCCATACAGACGCCCAAACGACGTCGTTTCATGGCCAAATAATCTCAGTCGTTGATCTCAATTCAATCAACGGTCCAGTCTGCCCTTAGCATTGAAGAAACAACACCGTTTTGGGTCAGTCTATCTCAACCGTTCGTTTGATTTGATCAAACGATCACCAACCCGAATTTGACCCGTTAAAAAACCGACACAGTCTCCCACTTAAAGAAACGACATCATTTCTATTAAGTAGCCAATCCAGGCCGTTGATCTTAATTGATCTAACGGTCTGGATTAAATATTAACCATGGTATATATTCTCCCAACGACCCAACCCCTCTAAGACCCCCCCTCCTCTCTCCGTCTCTAACATTCAGAGATGCCCCAAATAGCCTCCGCCTCACACCACCGTCGACCGCCCACCGGAAATCACCTACGACGGCGATCGACGGCCAAACAACCCCATCTTTACACCACAACCTCCCCTCGACCTCCCTAGTCCAAATACACACCCCTTTAATCTCGAATCAACCCAGGCCGTCTCGAATCTTCAATCGAAGGATCGAGCAAAACCCTAGCCGGCTTCGATGACCACCAAAATAACACCACAGAACCCCCTTCACCTCCTCTTTCTCAATCTCCAACCAGTTCCCTTCAGACATCCCTGGAATTTCGCGAATTTTTATTTAAAGGGATGAACCATAGCGCCGCCCTGATATTCCCCAGTGGCAGCGCTGCTTCAAACCACCACCAAATTAACACCATGTGATCCTCTCACCTCCCTCATCACAAATCCCATGTTTGTTTCCTTCGAATCCTCCTAAAAATGCTCGAATATTAGATCGTAGTGGTACCCTAAATCTGGGGTTAATACGAATTTGAAGAAATTGAGGTCATAATCGACCTTAGTCGAACGTTCTCAGTCGAGAACATTCGATTAAGGTCCATTTCGGCTTCAAAACCAAGTTAAGGCTTCGAGTAGGACGAATTTGAATGGCTGGGGAATTCCAAGGTATTTCTGTTCGTTTTTCTTTTTGATTGTTTTCTGATTAAGTGTCGTTGAAATTCATCATTTTGGTTATTTATTTTTCTCTCTTCTCTTTCGGATTTTTCTTGGTCCAATTTTCTTCTGTCAGTTGAAATATGGTATAAGTGGTTTCGTTGATTAATTTGCCTTGATTATAGTTCTGTAGTTCTGGTAAATAGTTGTTTGATCCCTTGCTTATTTCATTCTCGTATGATGTTGGATCCCATGCTATTCGCAGCACTTTGTTCTTGCGTATGAAGTCAGTTTGTTTTCGTTCAGTATGTTTACAGTGTTCATTTGTTCTTGTTTAGGTTTAATCTAGAAGTGTGTTAATTTAATCGTTGAATCCTCCGTCTTGTTTCTGATGATATTTGGTCTGAATTGAATTTCAAGCTTAAATTGTGATTTGAGTTTGATGAATCCTAATGTTGTTCTGATATGAATCTGATCTTGAATGTTGATATGAATCTGACCATGATGAACTAAATCCTAAGATTGTTGGGAGTTAGTTTCATGTGTTTAGTTAGCCAATTGGTAGGTTTGCTCATGTAGGTGAATTGGTTATAGCAGATATGTTTTTGGTACAGATTGAAAGGGGATTAGGATTGTGATTTCAGTAGTTTCAGGGGGTTAGTTTGGGCATAAGAGGGCTGCTAAAGGATTGAATAAAGACAAGGGTTAGTGGGGGTTGAAAAGGTTAAAAGACATTGTTAAGTGGGATTAAATAGTTAAAAGATACTAATAGTGGAGACAACTTTCTGATTTTAAGGCCTAAAATAAGTTAATTTTGTCCACTAGTTGCTTAAAATCAGGAGAAAAAAAAAGAGTTTGAAAAACATATAAGAAGGAGTTCTTTTTAGACTAAAAAAAAGACTCTAAAAATTGGAGAGCTGGAGAGACATTTTCTGACACACACACAGAAGAAGACATTGAGAGTACATTCTGAAAATCTAAAAAGAGCTTAGAGTCAAAAACACATAGAAAAATCTAAAGATAGACACACTTCCAGACCTTGATAGAGATTGAGAAAACCTACTGTTGCATTAGTGTTCCTGAAGTCTAGTTAGAATTTCAATTAATAAGTTGCATGTTCTAGCTTGACTTCTGATTGTGAGAGTTTCAGAGGTGTCCTGGTTGGTTTTCAGTTGAGTTTGGGTCTTATCCGGACTGGTTTTTAAGTCAGTTTGGGTCATTCTGTTTGGTTTTAAGCACTTCTGGATTTCTGGGTTGATTATTTGGGTCTGCTCATTGTTCTATATTACTGGAAATTGATTACTGCTGTTGTTGTTCGAATCACTGTTGTAGCTGACCTCTTCTACTTCATTTTATTCCAATTCTAGGTACCTCTTCTGATCTCCTGTGTATTGTGAAGGATTTGGTGTAACTTTGGTTGGAGGAATACATGAGGAAATACTTTTTTTTACTGTTGTTGAAGTCAAGTCTTGAATTTATTTTGGATTTTGTATAATGGGATTATTCTGAAACATAAGGACTGGGAATTGTTCAACTTGTGAATTCTATAGTTAAGTGGTTTGTTTTTATTTTTGACTTAGCTCATATTATTAGAATAATAAAGCTTGAATTCCTATTAAATTGAAAGTAGACGTTAGATTGTTCAGCCTGCAGATTGGTGATAAGTCCCTCACCATGATGTAGTGTGATTTTCATTTGTGTAGTTTAGCTATTAGAATCGCTGGAAGACAGAAATGAGTTCGAGATTGCCCTTTGTTTAAATACAACGTTAAAACATAGTTCAGTAGCAGGTTCAGTAGTCTGACTTTAAAATTACAGATACTTGATACTTTAAATTTGAACACATAGAGAATTAGGTAAGGGAATTACCCAGCTAGATATCAGCACTTCAATTTTTCAGCATGTACTGATCCGAGTTTTAATTTGCATGAATCTGTTAGAATTGTTAAAACTCACTTGTATTTCAAATTGAGTGTAAAAGGGTCATGAATAAAATGGACGTTAAAATGCAAAGTTGTTTTCTGTAGATTTAGATAACTATAGTGCAGATTGTACAGAATTATCTAGTCATATTAAGGAATTAATTGGGGCCGTTTGGGTATTGTGCGTCTGCCCAGGTTCGATCTCTGTTTGGGTTTGGCAAAGGATCTAAAATGGGCCTCTTTTCAGGGGCCTAGTTCATAAAGAGCCTGCAGTATCCCTTGGGCCCAAATTCATATGGATATTGGTTTGTTCTAAAAAATTAAGTTAAATAAGTAGAGAAGTATTAATAAGAGAACGATAAGACCTTTTAGGATATCCTTTTAAAATAAAACGAGATGAGCCTCACTAAACAGAACATACAAACTGCAGAGCCCTCAATAATTGGTATATATATTAATTACTTAGACTTCGGAATGTGCCATTTAACAAAATATCACGGCCTTCTCCAAAATAAAAATGCGCTTTAGGTGCCCTTTTAATAATTTACCTCCCTAAACTCGGGTGCACATTTATGTGACCCAAATTCAAATCTCAGCGGAGTCGAAATACGTTAATAACCACGGGTACATTGATGTGACGTGGTTCGAGATGTGTTTTCACGACGTTGTAATTCTCTTTAAAATAATGATAATATTAAAAGCGGTTAAAGGTTAAAATTTGCACATAGGTTTGAGCATATTTAAAAATCAGATAAATAAGCCGAATATGACAGTTAAGCGACCGTGCTAGAACCACGGAACTCGGGAATGCCTAATACCTTCTCCCGGGTTAACAGAATTCCTTACCCGGATTTCTGATTCTTAGACTGTAATAAGGAGTCAACTTTTCCTCAATTCGGGATTCAAACCGCTGACTTGGGACACCATAAATCTCTCAAGTGGCAACTCCATTTCTTAATAACAAATCCCGTTTCGATTGTCCTTTAATTGGAAAAACTCTCTTTACCATATCCCTTCGTGGGGTGCGGTAGCGGAAAAAGGAGGTGCGACTTCTCCCACTCGATCAAGAATCTCAAACGAGCCAATGAACCTAGGGTTAAGCTTTCCCTTCTTTCCAAATCTCATCACGCCCTTCATAGGTGACACCCGAAGCAACACTCGCTCGTCGGCCATTAATGCCACATCACGAACCTTACGGTCGACATAACTCTTTTGCCTGGACTAAGCTGTACGAAGCCTATCCTGAATGATCCGGACCTTGTCCAAGGCATCCTGTACTAGTTCTGTACCCAACAACCGAGCCTCTCCCGGCTCAAACCATCCAACCGGCGACCGACACCGCCTACCATATAAAGCCTTATAAGGAGCCATCTGAATGCTCGACTGATAACTATTATTGTAGGCAAACTCCGCTAAAGGAAAGAACTGATTCCACGAGCCTCCAAAGTCAATGACACAAGTTCGAAGCTTATCCTCCAACATCTGAATAGTACGCTCGGACTGCCCGTCCGTCTGAGGATGAAATGATGTGCTCAACTCAACTCGTATGCCCAACTCACGCTGAACTGCTCTCCAGAAATGTGAGTAAATTGTGTACCTCTGTCCGAAATGATAGACACGGGCACACCATGAAGACGAACAATCTCCCGGATATAGATCTCAGCTAGCCTCTCGGAAGAATATGAGACTGCCATAGGAATGAAATGTGCTGAATTGATCAGCCTTCAACAATAACCCACACGTATCGAACTTCCTCTGAGTCTGTGGGATCCAACAACGAAGTCCATAGTGATACGTTCCCACTTCCACTCAGGAATCTTAATCTTCTGGAACAAACTACCAGGTCTCTAATGCTCGTACTTTATCTGCTGACAATTCAAACACCGAGCCACATATGTAATAATATCCTTCTTCATCCTCCTCCACCAATAATGTTGTAGCAAATCCTGATACATCTTAGTGGCGCCCGTATGAATAAAGTACCGGGAGCTATTGGCCTATTTGGCATATGTTCGTGATTCTAGTGTTGAGGTTCCTTCTATGGATTTTGTGCCTGTGGTACGTGAGTTTCCTCAGGTATTTCCTTCAGACCTGTCGGGTATTCCACCCAACAAGGATATTAACTTCTGCATTGATTTGGCTCCGGACACTCATCCCCGCTACAGTATCTTCTGCCTCTATTCCCGAACACCTCAAGTTAGAAAATAATAAAAAAAATTTAATTTTCCTCCTAAAAACCATCCCACAGTTATGACAAATACCACCAAAAAGACAAACCCACCAAACAATATTGTCCAATGCATGGCTAGCAAGTCCCACGTGGCTAGCTCCTCTCATGACAAGCTTACCCAATATGCTACCTTAGCTGCTAATATTAACAAGGGTTCCCTTGGACAAAAATCACCCCACCCAAACTAATCAATTTTCCTTAATTAATAATAGTGATAATCTTAATAATAATTTGATGGATACTAATATGGATATTATTTTCACTAATCCCATAACTGCTCCAACACATCCGAACTCGTACGTCAAGGACAATTGTAGCAAACAAATGTCTAATACTTTAGACCAAGCGTCTAATTCTCTTGCTACTCAAAGTTCTCGAGAACACACAAACATTAAGCTATTCAAATACAAGGAAAATAGATAGTATCATCATTGATCTCCCTATAAACACAAATATTGAGCTCCTTACTACTCGTAACACCCAACCCGTAAACTCCTACACTTCTAACAATGCCAAGAATCCCTCTTACTATGAGAAGGAGGCTCCGCTCAATTCCAAATTCAACGCCAACAGAGAATCCAATTCATGGACATGAATTACATGAACCTAATGTGGGTATCCAAAATCCTGAGTCCTCTAACTCTGAATACGAAGATAATTCTTGTCCAAGTCACGTAGAACCTTTGGATTCCTCCAATTCACTACAATCCTACATTACCCTACAACATAATTTTAGATCTACCACTCCCCCACTGAAGAAAATAATCGACATAAACCTAATAGTTATGCATTGGGATGGTCTGAACACTCAGACACCACCACAAGCACAAAACATTATATCCCGTACAAATGGAAGCATAGTCCCCTCCACCTCCCAACACTCAAGTTCTAGAAGAAAATGCATTGGTGAAACCAAAGGAGGTACCCCCTCAAAATAGGGGGTTGAGAGTCGAATTTTCAAATCTAAACGAAGTAATATTATCACTCTCCCAGGGGAGGCAACGGAAGAGGCATGTATTCATCTATCCGATTGCATCAAGTGCGCACTGGACACAAGGCCACCATAGAATCTAACATTAGGAAAACTAGCATTGATCTTGCTTCCATGCATGTGGAGGAACATGTTCTCTCTTTCGGGGAGAGAAGGGATTGTAAATCACCAGAAGCCACATGTCATGATGAATAGAGCAACTTTCTTTATAATCTGGAACACTAGGGGTGCTAATAATGATAATTTTCGCAGGAACTTTAAGGAAATGATAGACACTCATAGACCCTGTATGCATGGTTACTCTTCTTGAGACTAAGATAGAAAATCACACCTCTCTCTTTAATGACTTTAACTTCACTGAGATGATAGAGGTACCTACTGAGGGACGAGCTGGAGGAATAGTAATTCTCTTGGATCACAACACTGTGACTGTCCAGAACTTCATTAGGCATAATCAGGAATCCATGCTATGGTTGAGGTATTGTCTAAACGTTGCTCTTGACTTTTTTCTTCAATTTATGCGGTACCTGCAAGACAAATAGAAATATTCTGTGGAGTAATTTTGAAAAAATTTATGACAACAATAAAGGACCCTGGTTAGTAGGGGTCACTTTAATGATGTCCTAATGGCTGATGATAATTTTGGTGGCAGGCCTGTTAGTATTAATAGAGCTTGTAAATTATGATCTATCATAAACTACTGCAATTTATTTGATCTAGGGTTTAAAGGATGCAAGTTTATTTGATCAAATCATAGGAAACGGAATAAAGGCCTAATCATGGAAAGATTAGACATAATTTTCTCAAATGAAGAATAGGTCAGTCTATTCCCCGAAGCTTCTATTACGCATCTTCCTAAAACTCATTTGGACCATAGACCCATTCTAATTAAGCCGAATTCTATTCCTGACAATAGTCCTGGAGAACCCTGTAGGCTAGAAAACATATGGTGCGCTCATTTAGAGTTCATTAACATAGTGGATTCATGTTGGAAAGACAGAGATATATATGATGCTACTACTACCTTTCAATATGGTATTTTGGAGTGGAAAATTAAAAGAAGTCTTTTGGTGATCTCTTTCATACAAATAAAAAAATAAAATAAAATAATAGAGACTTTTGGCCAGACTTAATGGTATCCAAAAACCCCTTAAATACACCATTAATTTTTTCCTTCAACAATTAGATCAATCCTTAATTCAGGACTACAATAATATTCTTAAGCTAGAAGAAGACTATTGGAAACTTAAATCTAGAATCTTGTGGCTTAACGAATGTGATGCTAACACTAAGTTTTTCCACATCACTCCTACTAATAGAAGGAGGAACCACATCACTTGTTTTAGAAATGATCTAGGTCAATGGATCGATGATCATACCTCCCTGATGTGCAATACATTCAATTATTTCTCATATATATTTACTACCTCCCATTTACACACAGACTGGTCTAATATTCTTAGTGATCCCACATCTTTTAGTAATCTAGATCTATCCCCCTTATACAATCCTTTGTTGGACCATGAGATCACTAGAGCAGTTTTCTCCTTTAAACCTTGTAAAGTTCCGGGACCAGTTGTATTTCATCCTTTGTTTTTCCAAAAATACCGGGAAATAGTTGGCCCGCTCAGTTTTAAAGTTTTGTCATGAAGTTTTCTCAACACAAACTTTACCTGAATCTATAAATATTATCTATTTGTGTCTTGTTCCAAAAATTCCTAACGCAAATAATCTAAATCTTTTTAGACCTATAGGTTTATGCAATACCATTTATAAGAATATCACAAAGATTATCTCCAATAGAATTAAGCCCATACTGGATATAATATTATTATCCTGTTTCAAGCCAGTTTCCTTAAGAACACTAGCGACAACGCTATCATTATCCAAGAGATCATCTCTAGGTTCAATCACTTCAGGGGCTCAAACGCTCATATGCTTCTTAAAATCGACTTAGAAAAAAAATTTGATAGACTCTAGTGGTCTTTCATCTATCGAGCTCTTAGATATTTCAAATTCCCACCTAGAATTACCAAGTTGATTATGACTTGCATATCTACTAGTACAATCTCTATACTTATTAATGGCTCCAAAATAAATTTTTTCAGTCATAGCCGAAGTATAAGATAAGGAGATCCTATGTCTCCATATATATTTATACTTTGTATGGAGATGCTTTCAAGATATATTAGTCATCAAGTGGGCCTTAGGAATTGGGTCCCTATTCACCTAAATAACATAAGTCATTCCTTCTCTCTGTTTTTTTTTGCCGATGATCTCACATTTATGTCCAAGATCAAAACAAAGACGTGTGACACTATCCTTAGTTGCCTCAATATGTGTTGTGAGTTGTCAGGCCACAAGATTAATTACTCTAAATAAAAATCATTGTTTCTAAGAATTGTTCCAAAGAAACTTCCAACCATATCTCTAGGTGTTTAATATGAAAATCAGCGAAGATTTTGGCAAATATCTTAGCTTTTCTATTTTGAATCGTAAGCCAAAAACCTCCGATTTTTAATTTATTATAGACAATATGAGGTCGGTCTTTCTAATAGGAAAACCAATTGCCTTAATATAGCTGGTCGTATTACCCTTGTGTCTTCAACCCTCAATACCATTCCTAATCATGCTATGCAATATACTCCTATTCCTCAAAAAAGCAATTGAACATTATTAATAAAATTCAAAGAGATTGTATTTGGGAAAGTACTGAGAATAAAAGAAGCTCCACCTTCTGTGTTGGAAAGTAATCACTAGAAGTAAGGCCAATGGGGTCTTGGCGTTAAGAAATTGCAAGATCGAAAAATTTGGCCCTTCTTATAGGTCTCACTTGGAGACTTTTAAATCAACCTAATCCTCCTTGGTCAAAACTCCTTATATATACTCATGCTAACAAAATGAAGAGAGTCAATACCTCTTTTATTTGGAGTGCTATTGTGAAGGGTTGGTGTTAGTACAGTAAAAGGATCATTTGGTCTATAAATAAAAATTTTAATCTAGACATTTGGAACTCGAAGTGGATCCCCAATATTCCTTGTCTTCGAAACTCCATCCAGGGCCCTCTCTCTGTTACTGATCTAAAACCTCAAGATCAGGGACCTTAGGGACCTTAGGGACCTTAGACAGATGAGTGATTGGGATTTCTCCAGGTTAAGCTTCAATCTCCTTAATCATATTACCAATAACATCAAAACTATTATTTTCATCAAGTATGCCATAAGCTCTGATATCCCTATATGGGCCCTTAGTAGTAGTGGCAAGTTTAGCACAAGTTCTTGTTACCCCCTTATTGACGAGTTTGACGACAATGATAAAGATTACAATTGGATCTGGAAACTCAATTGTCCTACTAAGGTTAAATTCTTCTTATAGAAATATTTCCATAATAGACTCCCATGCAGATCATATTTTAGCCACATTGGTATGAATATGGATGTTACCTGCAATATGGCAAAAATGAAGATGAAACTATTACTCACATATTCATCACCTACCTTGTTACCCATGCATTCTGGAAAAAATTGGGTTCTACAAATCTCTTCTCTGTTGAACCCAATAAGTGGCTTCTCTATTAGAGATCTTAATATTACTCTTGATAATCATCACTTAACTTGGGAGGATATTTTCTCCTTTACTCTATGGTGAATTTGGTTGAACCGAAATAGTAATAATCAAAACAATACTAATTATTCTCTATCCCCTAAGTTTATTTTTCAACAGGTATTGGAATTCAAATTTGTCAAAGCCAGAGAGCCTAATTGCAACATTAAGAATCCCATCAAAGTAAATTGGCTTAAACCATCCCGAGGGAGGTATAAGATTAACACAGATGGGGAATTCAAAACTAGTAATTTGTGTTGCAGAATTGGTGGAGTCATCCGAAACAGCTCAGGAGACTGGGTAGTTGGATTCAATAACTATGTGCATGTTTCTACTCCTATCCAAGCAGAACTACTAGCTCTTAAACATGGCCTTCAACTTGCATGTGCTCTCGAACTGAGTCCATTGGAGATTGAAATAGACTCAGCAGATGTACTTCTATGCCTTGAACATGGTTATCCTACGTACAATCTCATTATTTGTGAATGTAGGGGCTTGATGCACTAGATGGAGCATGCCACGACCCAAAACCTGCTATATGTCGTGATGGCGCCCAACGTCGCTGTTAGACAAGCCAACAGTGAACTATCACATTAATTACTCATTTTATTATTTTTTTGAAATCATAAATCCCATTAATAAGATAGGGTAAAGCCTGGTACTCGCAGAAAACCTGTGATTTTATTTACCAATTTTCATATAAAATATAATTTACAATGCGAAATGATAATAACTACGTGAACTACCGTAGTGAACATCCACTAGGAACCCCAACATCCGATGTCACAAGTGCATGAGCATCTACTAGAAGGTACAACAATAATACAACAACTGCCTAGGATATAAGTCAGATAGAGAAACGTAAACAACGTAGATGGAGACTCTGTATGCAACGGATCGTAGCATGAGATACATCTCACCGTAAGTCCTCACAATAGCTGCGCCTTCGCGCCCGAAAGACTACCAGAAATATATATACATGCACAATAAGTTCAAAAGTATAGTATGAGTACGCAAATTAATGCGTACCAAGTAAGTATATAGCCTAACCCCGGAGAAGTAGTGACGAAGGGTCGACATCGACACTCACTAGTGGTCCAATATATCAAATAAAGTAGAAAGTAAACAAGTATGAGTCTTGAGTCATGGTAAATAAACAGTGTAAACAAATATAAGTATGTGGTACAATCCTCCTCTGAACGGTAAACACAAGCTCTCAATTATCATCTACCCCCTCAACCGGAGTATATATAATAATGGACCTCACCAAATGGGCCGTCACAACTTAAATCGGGAATATACACAGATATGCTAGTTTTTGTCAAATATTACGCACGACACTACCAAAGCGAACGGCCCGATCCCATAAGAGTATTTTATAAAAATGCTGAGGCGAATGGCCCGATCCCATAAGAGTGTAGTACTGCCGAGGCGAATCGACCGATCTCATAAGAGTATGGTACTGCCGAGGCGAACGTCCTGATGCCATAAGAGTGTGGTACTGCCGATGCGGATGGCCCGATCCCATAATAATATAATACTACCGAGGCAAATAGCCCGATCCCATAAGAATATGATACTGCCGAGGCAAATGGCCCGATCCCATTAAAATAAGAAGCTTTAACGAGTCCTTGACCCCACTCACAAATAAACGTGTGAGTTATGAAATTTAAGGAAAGCTTTTCGATGAAAACGCATAGCGCGAGAGAAATTCGTAAGAGAAGCACAATTATTCCACGGCTAATCAAGTAGCTCGCCAAATCTATACAATAACAAGTCTATCACTCTACGCATGCCTAGTCTCAGGTCGTAACGCGTAATAAAGGAAATCAACATGCAAGGACAACTCAAATAGTACAATTAAAGCGTGGCTTGAACCTAAGTCTACCCGAACATAATCAGGAATCCTAGCATACACACGGACACTCGTCACCTCATACGTGTGTAGCTCCCACAACATGTAGCACATAAGAATATAACACCTATGGAATAAATTTCCTCTCACAAGGTTAGACAGGAGACTTACCTCGCTTCAAAGTTTCATAACTGGCTCCAACGCCTCTCTAACACCTCAAACCAAATGCCCAACGATCTGATGTAGTCAAAAATCATGAAAATCAATTAAAATTAATTAGTTAATTTATAACAATTCTCAACTCCGCTCGAAAGGTCAATAAAGTCAACCCTCAGGCCACGTGCCCGAATTGCAGAATTTTTCAAAGATAAACATTTTTCATAATATTACGAACTCAAATATGTAATTTATTCCTAATTTCATTTCCAAAATCGTGGTTAAAATCCAAAATTATCAATTCTAGGTTTCTCTTAAAATCACACAATTTTTCATGTATTTACAAGCCCAAATTCACATATTTAACTCACAACTTGTAGAAATTACTTATCTCATGATTGATGATGAAAATTGCGCTCCAAAATCGCTCCAAGGCCGGCTTTATTGAAGAAATGAAATGAAAATGAGCCAAACCCACATACTTAAACAAGCTTTCTGCCCAGCGATCGTTGCACCACCGATCACTTGACCGTTTCTACGGTTCCGCAGGTGCAGCCAAAAAGTCCGCTTCTATGGTTCCCCTAAGGCCTCCCCTCTTCTGCATCTGCGGGCAAGCTTTCGCATATGCGAAGGTGTACTTGCGTCGTCCCTCTGCTTCTGCGGAATGACCCAGCTGCCAGCTTCCGCTTCTGCGCCTTTATTTTTGCTTTCGCGATCACGTAGGTGTGGAAAACATCTTCGCACCTGCAACCTCAGTCCAGCCCTGCCCAGGTTGCTTTTGCGAGCCACTGCCTCACCCTAGCGGCACTGCACCTGCGGTCCTTCATGTGCAGGTGCGAAAACACCAGCATTCAGAATTTCCAACAGTTCCTTAAGTCCAAACTCCGATCCGTTAATCATCTGGAATCAACCTGAGGCCCCCGGGACCTCAACCAAATATATCAACGCGTCCCAAAACATGGCACTGAATTAGTCGAGGCCTCAAATCACGTCAAACAACATTAAAATTATGAATCGACGATCAAAACCTTTCCTTAAACTTTCAAACTTCTAATCTTCAACGAAAGCATCCGAATTATGTCAAAACATTCTGGAATGATGGCAAACTGTGACGACCCGGCCCGTTGTCACGTGAGTTACCGTCCCGTTTTCCCTCATATTATGCTTCACTATGTTTCAAAATCAATATTTGAGTTGATCGGGTAGAATTAGATTGGTTTTAGTTGGAAATGAGACACTTAGTCTCTTAAAGGAAAACTTATTTTGGAAAAGTCAACTAAAAGTTGACTATTTAGTTAGGAGGCTCGGATGTGAATTCTGATGATTCGGTTAGCTTCGGGGAATGATTTATGACTTAGGAGTGCAATCAAAATTGAATTTTGAGGTCCGGTGTAGAATTAGGCTTGAATTGGCTAAGTTTGAATTTTGGCGAATTCCGGTTGATTGGTGAGATTTTGATCCGAGGGTCGGAATGGAATTCCAAAAGTGGCTGTAGCTCCGTTAGGTGATTTTGGATATGTCTGCAAGTTTTTAGGTCATTCGGACATCATTTAGTTGGGTATTTGATCAAAAATACATTTCGGAAGTTCTTGAAGAACTTAGGCTTTGATTTGATGAAAATTAAGGGTTTTGATGTTAACGATGGCATTTTTTATGATTCGAGCAAGTTTGAATAAGGGAATAGATCATGTTTGTGCCTTTGGTTGAGGTCCCGGGGGCCTCAGGGTGATTTCGGGTGGTTAAACGGAGAATTTTGAGTTTGGTTTCAGGTTTGGATTTGCTGGTTCTGTTGTTTCCGCATCTGCGGAAAAGGGACCGCATAAACGGTTCTGCAAATGCGGCTATGTGGTCGCATAACCGGTCCTGGGTGGGGCTTGGCAACTTCCGCAGAAGCGGAAGCAATCCGCAAAAGCAGACATCGCAGGAGCAGGTTGTGATCGCAGAAGCGGTCCTGAGGATTTTTGAATTTGACCGCAGAAGCGGTCCTTTTGCGCAGAAGCGGGAGCCGCAGGTGCGGTCTCCCAACCGCAGAAGCGGATTTGTGGGAGGTTAATGAAGACCGCAAAAGCGGAATTATTTCCGCAGAAGCAGTCCCGCATAAGCGGAAGCGGAACCGCAGAAGCGAAAAATCGCTGTGGCAGAAGGGTTTATATCATTAATTCATCCGCGAGCTTATGTCATTTTT